>CAWVNZ010001759.1:0-112102 GCA_963930735.1 Dioctria linearis | reverse complement strand
AATCCCTGGCGTAATTAAAATTTGCGACAGTAAAAAATTATCTTTTGAATAATTTACTATAGAAAAGGCAATCCCTGGCGTATTTAAAATATGCGACAGCAAAAATTATTTTTTGAATAATTTACTATAGAAAAGGCAATCCCTGGCGTAATTAAAATTAACGACAGTAAAAAATTATTTGTTGGAAAATTTACTATAGAAAAGGCAATCCCTGGTGTATTTAAAATTTGCGGACAGTAAAAAATTATTTTTTGCAAAATTTACTATGGAAAAAGGCAATCCCTGGCGTAATTAAAATTTGCGACAGTAAAAAATTATTTTTTGAATAATTTACTATAGAAAAGGCAATCCCTGGCGTAATTATAACTTGCGACAGTAAAAAATTAATTTTTGAATAATTTACTATAGAAAAGGCAATCCCTGGCGTATTTAAAATATGCGACAGCAAAAATTATTTTTTGAATAATTTACTATAGAAAAGGCAATCCCTGGCGTAATTAAAATTAACGACAGTAAAAAATTATTTGTTGGAAAATTTACTATAGAAAAGGCAATCCCTGGTGTATTTAAAATTTGCGACAGTAAAAAATTATTTTTGCAAAATTTACTATGGAAAAGGCAATCCCTGGCGTAATTAAAATTTGCGACAGTAAAAAATTATTTTTTGAATAATTTACTATAGAAAAGGCAATCCCTGGCGTAATTATAACTTGCGACAGTAAAAAATTAATTTTTGAATAATTTACTATTGAAAAGGCAATCCCTGGCGTAATTAAAATTTGCGACAGTAAAAAATAATTTTTTGAATAATTTACAATATAAAAGGCAATCCCTGGCGTAATTAAAATTTGCGACAGTAAAAAATTATTTTTTGCAAAATTTACTATGGAAAAGGCAATCCCTGGCGTAATTAAAATTTGCGACAGTAAAAAATTATTTTTTGAAAAATTTACTATAGAAAAGGCAATCCCTGGCGTATTTAAAATGTGCGACAGTAAAAAATTATTTTTTGAATAATTTACTATAGAAAAGGCAATCCCTGGCGTATTTAAGATATGCGACAGTAAAAAATTATTTTTTGAATAATTTACTGTGGAAAAGGCAATCCCTGGCGTAATTAAAACTTGCGACAGTAAAAAATTATTCTTTGCAAAATTTACTATAGAAAAGGCAATCCCTGGCGTATTTAAAATTTGCGACAGTAAAAAATAATTTTTTGAATAATTTACTATAGAAAAGGCAATCCCTGGCGTAATTAAAATTTGCGACAGTAAAAAATTATTTTTTGAATAATTTACTATAGAAAATGCAATCCCTGGCGTAATTAAAACTTGCGACAGTAAAAAATTAATTTTTGAAAAATTTACTATAGAAAAGGCAATCCCTGGCGTATTTAAAATATGCGACAGCAAAAATTATTTTTTGAATAATTTACTATAGAAAAGGCAATCCCTGGCGTAATTAAAATTAACGACAGTAAAAAATTATTTGTTGAAAAAATTTACTATAGAAAAGGCAATCCCTGGTGTATTTAAAATTTGCGACAGTAAAAAAATTATTTTTTGCAAAATTTACTATAGAAAGGGCAATCCCTGGCGTAATTAAAATTTGCGACAGTAAAAAATTATCTTTTGAATAATTTACTATAGAAAAGGCAATCCCTGGCGTATTTAAAATATGCGACAGCAAAAATTATTTTTTGAATAATTTTACTATAGAAAAGGCAATCCCTGGCGTAATTAAAATTAACGACAGTAAAAAATTATTTGTTGAAAAATTTACTATAGAAAAGGCAATCCCTGGTGTATTTAAAATTTGCGACAGTAAAAAATTATTTTTTGCAAAATTTACTATGGAAAAGGCAATCCCTGGCGTAATTAAAATTTGCGACAGTAAAAAATTATTTTTTGAATAATTTACTATAGAAAAGGCAATCCCTGGCGTAATTATAACTTGCGACAGTAAAAAATTAATTTTTGAATAATTTACCATAGAAAAGGCAATCCCTGGCGTAATTAAAATTTGCGACAGTAAAAAATTATTTTTTGAATAATTGACTATAGAAAAATGCAATCCTTGGCGTAATTAAAATTTGCCACAGTAAAAAAATTATTTTTTGAATAATTTACTATAGAAAAGGCAATCCCACTTGCGACAGTAAAAAATTAATTTTTGAAAAATTTACTATAGAAAAGGCAATCCCTGGCGTAATTAAAATTAACGACAGTAAAAAATTATTTTTTGAAAAATTTACTATAGAAAAGGCAATACCTGGCGTATTTAAAATTTGCGACAGTAAAAAATAATTTTTTGAAAAATTTACTGTAGAAAGGGCAATCCCTGGCGTAATTAAAATTTGCGACAGTAAAAAATTATCTTTTGAATAATTTACTATAGAAAAGGCAATCCCTGGCGTATTTAAAATATGCGACAGCAAAAATTATTTTTTGAATAATTTACTATAGAAAAGGCAATCCCTGGCGTAATTAAAATTAACGACAGTAAAAAATTATTTGTTGAAAAATTTACTATAGAAAAGGCAATCCCTGGTGTATTTAAAATTTGCGACAGTAAAAAATTATTTTTTGCAAAATTTACTATGGAAAAGGCAATCCCTGGCGTAATTAAAATTTGCGACAGTAAAAAATTATTTTTTGAATAATTTACTATAGAAAAGGCAATCCCTGGCGTAATTATAACTTGCGACAGTAAAAAATTAATTTTTGAATAATTTACTATTGAAAAGGCAATCCCTGGCGTAATTAAAATTTGCGACAGTAAAAAATAATTTTTTGAATAATTCACAATATAAAAGGCAATCCCTGGCGTAATTAAAATTTGCGACAGTAAAAAATTATTTTTTGCAAAATTTACTATGGAAAAGGCAATCCCTGGCGTAATTAAAATTTGCGACAGTAAAAAATTATTTTTTGAAAAATTTACTATAGAAAAGGCAATCCCTGGCGTATTTAAAATGTGCGACAGTAAAAAATTATTTTTTGAATAATTTACTATAGAAAAGGCAATCCCTGGCGTATTTAAGATATGCGACAGTAAAAAATTATTTTTTGAATAATTTACTGTGGAAAAGGCAATCCCTGGCGTAATTAAAACTTGCGACAGTAAAAAATTATTCTTTGCAAAATTTACTATAGAAAAGGCAATCCCTGGCGTATTTAAAATTTGCGACAGTAAAAAATAATTTTTTGAATAATTTACTATAGAAAAGGCAATCCCTGGCGTAATTTAAAATTTGCGACAGTAAAAAAATTATTTTTTGAATAATTTACTATAGAAAATGCAATCCCTGGCGTAATTAAAAACTTGCGACAGTAAAAAATTATTTTTTGAATAATTTACTATAGAAAAGGCAATCCCACTTGCGACAGTAAAAAATTAATTTTTGAAAAATTTACTATAGAAAAGGCAATCCCTGGCGTAATTAAAATTAACGACAGTAAAAAAATTATTTTTTGAAAAATTTACTATAGAAAAGGCAATACCTGGCGTATTTAAAATTTGCGACAGTAAAAAAATAATTTTTTGAAAAATTTACTGTAGAAAGGGCAATCCCTGGCGTAATTAAAATTTGCGACAGTAAAAAATTATCTTTTGAATAATTTACTATAGAAAAGGCAATCCCTGGCGTATTTAAAATATGCGACAGCAAAAATTATTTTTTGAATAATTTACTATAGAAAAGGCAATCCCTGGCGTAATTAAAATTAACGACAGTAAAAAATTATTTGTTGAAAAATTTACTATAGAAAAGGCAATCCCTGGTGTATTTAAAATTTGCGACAGTAAAAAATTATTTTTTGCAAAATTTACTATGGAAAAGGCAATCCCTGCGTAATAAAATTTGCGACAGTAAAAAATTATTTTTTGAATAATTTACTATAGAAAAGGCAATCCCTGGCGTAATTATAACTTGCGACAGTAAAAAATTAATTTTTGAATAATTTACTATTGAAAAAGGCAATCCCTGGCGTAATTAAAATTTGCGACAGTAAAAAAATAATTTTTTGAATAATTCACAATATAAAAGGCAATCCCTGGCGTAATTAAAATTTGCGACAGTAAAAAATTATTTTTTGCAAAATTTACTATGGAAAAGGCAATCCCTGGCGTAATTAAAATTTGCGACAGTAAAAAATTATTTTTTGAAAAATTTACTATAGAAAAGGCAATCCCTGGCGTATTTAAAATGTGCGACAGTAAAAAAATTATTTTTTGAATAATTTACTATAGAAAAGGCAATCCCTGGCGTATTTAAGATATGCGACAGTAAAAAATTATTTTTTGAATAATTTACTGTGGAAAAGGCAATCCCTGGCGTAATTAAAACTTGCGACAGTAAAAAAATTATTCTTTGCAAAATTTACTATAGAAAAGGCAATCCCTGGCGTATTTAAAATTTGCGACAGTAAAAAATAATTTTTTGAATAATTTACTATAGAAAAGGCAATCCCTGGCGTAATTAAAATTTGCGACAGTAAAAAATTATTTTTTGAATAATTTACTATAGAAAATGCAATCCCTGGCGTAATTAAAACTTGCGACAGTAAAAAATTATTTTTTGAATAATTTACTATAGAAAAGGCAATCCCACTTGCGACAGTAAAAAATTAATTTTTGAAAAATTTACTATAGAAAAGGCAATCCCTGGCGTAATTAAAATTAACGACAGTAAAAAATTATTTTTTGAAAAATTTACTATAGAAAAGGCAATACCTGCGTATTTAAAATTTGCGACAGTAAAAAATAATTTTTTGAAAAATTTACTGTAGAAAGGGCAATCCCTGGATCCCTGGCGTAATTAAAATTTGCGACAGTAAAAAATTATCTTTTGAATAATTTACTATAGAAAAGGCAATCCCTGGCGTATTTAAAATATGCGACAGCAAAAATTATTTTTTGAATAATTTACTATAGAAAAGGCAATCCCTGGCGTAATTAAAATTAACGACAGTAAAAAATTATTTGTTGAAAAATTTACTATAGAAAAGGCAATCCCTGGTGTATTTAAAATTTGCGACAGTAAAAAATTATTTTTTGCAAAATTTACTATGGAAAAGGCAATCCCTGGCGTAATTAAAATTTGCGACAGTAAAAAATTATTTTTTGAATAATTTACTATAGAAAAGGCAATCCCTGGCGTAATTATAACTTGCGACAGTAAAAAATTAATTTTTGAATAATTTACTATTGAAAAGGCAATCCCTGGCGTAATTAAAATTTGCGACAGTAAAAAATAATTTTTTGAATAATTCACAATATAAAAGGCAATCCCTGGCGTAATTAAAATTTGCGACAGTAAAAAATTATTTTTTGCAAAATTTACTATGGAAAAGGCAATCCCTGGCGTAATTAAAATTTGCGACAGTAAAAAATTATTTTTTGAAAAATTTACTATAGAAAAGGCAATCCCTGGCGTATTTAAAATGTGCGACAGTAAAAAATTATTTTTTGCAATAATTTACTATAGAAAAGGCAATCCCTGGCGTATTTAAGATATGCGACAGTAAAAAATTATTTTTTGAATAATTTACTGTGGAAAAGGCAATCCCTGGCGTAATTAAAACTTGCGACAGTAAAAAATTATTCTTTGCAAAATTTACTATAGAAAAGGCAATCCCTGGCGTATTTAAAATTTGCGACAGTAAAAAATAATTTTTTGAATAATTTACTATAGAAAAGGCAATCCCTGGCGTAATTAAAATTTGCGACAGTAAAAAATTATTTTTTGAATAATTTACTATAGAAAATGCAATCCCTGGCGTAATTAAAACTTGCGACAGTAAAAAATTAATTTTTGCAAAATTTACTATAGAAAAGGCAATCCCTGGCGTATTTAAAATATGCGACAGCAAAAATTATTTTTGAATAATTTACTATAGAAAAGGCAATCCCTGGCGTAATTAAAATTAACGACAGTAAAAAATTATTTGTTGAAAAATTTACTATAGAAAAGGCAATCCCTGGTGTATTTAAAACTTGCGACAGTAAAAAATTATTTTTTGCAAAATTTACTATAGAAAGGGCAATCCCTGGCGTAATTAAAATTTGCGACAGTAAAAAATTATCTTTTAAATAATTTACTATAGAAAAGGCAATCCCTGGCGTATTTAAAATATGCGACAGCAAAAATTATTTTTTGAATAATTTACTATAGAAAAGGCAATCCCTGGCGTAATTAAAATTAACGACAGTAAAAAATTATTTGTTGAAAAATTTACTATAGAAAAGGCAATCCCTGGTGTATTTAAAATTTGCGACAGTAAAAAATAATTTTTTGCAAAATTTACTATGGAAAAGGCAATCCCTGTCGTAATTAAAATTTGCGACAGTAAAAAATTATTTTTTGAATAATTGACTATAGAAAATGCAATCCTTGGCGTAATTAAAATTTGCCACAGTAAAAAATTATTTTTTGAATAATTTACTATAGAAAAGGCAATCCACTTGCGACAGTAAAAAATTAATTTTGAAAAATTTACTATAGAAAAGGCAATCCCTGCGTAATTAAAATTAACGACAGTAAAAAATTATTTTTTGAAAAATTTACTATAGAAAAGGCAATACCTGGCGTATTTAAAATTTGCGACAGTAAAAAATAATTTTTTGAAAAATTTACTATAGAAAGGGCAATCCCTGGCGTAATTAAAATTTGCGACAGTAAAAAATTATCTTTTGAATAATTTACTATAGAAAAGGCAATCCCTGGCGTATTTAAAATATGCGACAGCAAAAATTATTTTTTGAATAATTTACTATAGAAAAGGCAATCCCTGGCGTAATTAAAATTAACGACAGTAAAAAATTATTTGTTGAAAAATTTACTATAGAAAAGGCAATCCCTGGTGTATTTAAAATTTGCGACAGTAAAAAATTATTTTTTGCAAAATTTACTATGGAAAAGGCAATCCCTGGCGTAATTAAAATTTGCGACAGTAAAAAATTATTTTTTGAATAATTTACTATAGAAAAGGCAATCCCTGGCGTAATTATAACTTGCGACAGTAAAAAATTAATTTTTGAATAATTTACTATTGAAAAGGCAATCCCTGGCGTAATTAAAATTTGCGACAGTAAAAAATAATTTTTTGAATAATTTACAATATAAAAGGCAATCCCTGGCGTAATTAAAATTTGCGACAGTAAAAAATTATTTTTTGCAAAATTTACTATGGAAAAGGCAATCCCTGGCGTAATTAAAATTTGCGACAGTAAAAAATTATTTTTGAAAAATTTACTATAGAAAAGGCAATCCCTGGCGTATTTAAAATGTGCGACAGTAAAAAATTATTTTTTGAATAATTTACTATAGAAAAGGCAATCCCTGGCGTATTTAAGATATGCGACAGTAAAAAATTATTTTTTGAATAATTTACTGTGGAAAAGGCAATCCCTGGCGTAATTAAAACTTGCGACAGTAAAAAATATTCTTTGCAAAATTTACTATAGAAAAGGCAATCCCTGGCGTATTTAAAATTTGCGACAGTAAAAAATAATTTTTTGAATAATTTACTATAGAAAAGGCAATCCCTGGCGTAATTAAAATTTGCGACAGTAAAAAATTATTTTTTGAATAATTTACTATAGAAAATGCAATCCCTGGCGTAATTAAAACTTGCGACAGTAAAAAATTAATTTTTGAAAAATTTACTATAGAAAAGGCAATCCCTGGCGTATTTAAAATATGCGACAGCAAAAATTATTTTTTGAATAATTTACTATAGAAAAGGCAATCCCTGGCGTAATTAAAATTAACGACAGTAAAAAATTATTTGTTGAAAAAATTTACTATAGAAAAGGCAATCCCTGGTGTATTTAAAATTTGCGACAGTAAAAAATTATTTTTTGCAAAATTTACTATAGAAAGGGCAATCCCTGGCGTAATTAAAATTTGCGACAGTAAAAAATTATCTTTTGAATAATTTACTATAGAAAAGGCAATCCCTGGCGTATTTAAAATATGCGACAGCAAAAATTATTTTTTGAATAATTTACTATAGAAAAGGCAATCCCTGGCGTAATTAAAATTAACGACAGTAAAAAATTATTTGTTGAAAAATTTACTATAGAAAAGGCAATCCCTGGTGTATTTAAAATTTGCGACAGTAAAAAATTATTTTTTGCAAAATTTACTATGGAAAAGGCAATCCCTGGCGTAATTAAAATTTGCGACAGTAAAAAATTATTTTTTGAATAATTTACTATAGAAAAGGCAATCCCTGGCGTAATTATAACTTGCGACAGTAAAAAATTAATTTTTGAATAATTTACTATAGAAAAGGCAATCCCTGGCGTAATTAAAATTTGCGACAGTAAAAAATAATTTTTTGAATAATTTACAATATAAAAGGCAATTCCTGGCGTAATTAAAATTTGCGACAGTAAAAAATTATTTTTTGAATAATTTACTATAGAAAAGGCAATCCCTGGCGTAATTATAACTTGCGACAGTAAAAAATTATTTGTTGAAAAATTTACTATAGAAAAGGCAATCCCTGGTGTATTTAAAATTTGCGACAGTAAAAAATTATTTTTTGCAAAATTTACTATGGAAAAGGCAATCCCTGGCGTAATTAAAATTTGCGACAGTAAAAAATTATTTTTTGAATAATTTACTATAGAAAAGGCAATCCCTGGCGTAATTATAACTTGCGACAGTAAAAAATTAATTTTTGAATAATTTACTATAGAAAAGGCAATCCCTGGCGTAATTAAAATTTGCGACAGTAAAAAATAATTTTTTGAATAATTTACTGTGGAAAAGGCAATCCCTGGCGTAATTAAAACTTGCGACAGTAAAAAATTATTCTTTGCAAAATTTACTATAGAAAAGGCAATCCCTGGCGTATTTAAAATTTGCGACAGTAAAAAATAATTTTTTGAATAATTTACTATAGAAAAGGCAATCCCTGGCGTAATTAAAATTTGCGACAGTAAAAAATTATTTTTTGAATAATTTACTATAGAAAATGCAATCCCTGGCGTAATTAAAACTTGCGACAGTAAAAAATTAATTTTTGAAAAATTTACTATAGAAAAGGCAATCCCTGGCGTAATTAAAATTAACGACAGTAAAAAATGATTTTTTGAAAAATTTACTATAGAAAAGGCAATCCCTGGCGTATTTAAAATTTGCGACAGTAAAAAATTATTTTTTGAAAAATTTACTATAGAAAAGGCAATCCCTGGCGTAATTAAAATTTGCGACAGTAAAAAAATTATTTTTTGCAAAATTTACTATAGAAAAGGCAATCCCTGGCGTATTTAAAATTTCCAACAGAAAAAATTAATTTTTGAAAATTTTACTATAGAAAAGGCAATCCCTGGCGTAATTAAAATTTGCGACAGTAAAAAATTATTTTTTGAATAATTTACTATAGAAAAGGCAATCCCTGGCGTAATTAAAATTTGCGACAGTATAAAATAAATTTTTGAAAAGTTTACTATAGAAAAGGCAATCCCTGGCGTAATTAAAACTTGCGACAGTAAAAAATTATTTTTTGGAAAATTTACTATAGAAAAGGCAATCCCTGGCGTAATTAAAAT
Source organism: Dioctria linearis (assembly GCA_963930735.1). Lineage (NCBI taxonomy): Eukaryota > Metazoa > Arthropoda > Insecta > Diptera > Asilidae > Dioctria > Dioctria linearis. The sequence continues at coordinate 102,538 of CAWVNZ010001759.1, read as the reverse complement.
TTGCGACAGTAAACAATTATTTTTTGAATAATTTACTATAGAAAAGGCAATCCCTGGCGTAATTAAAATTTGCGACAGTAAAAAATGAATTTTTGAATAATTTACTATAGAAAAGGCAATCCCTGGCGTAATTAAAATTTGAGACAGTAAAAAATTAATTTTTGAATAATTTACTATAGAAAAGGCAATCCCTGGCGTAATTAAAATTTGCGACAGTAAAAATTATTTTTTGAATAATTTACTATAGAAAAGGCAATCCCTGGCGTAATTAAAATTTGCGACAGTAAAAAATGAATTTTTGAATAATTTACTATAGAAAAGGCAATCCCTGGCATATTTAAAATTTGCGACAGTAAAAAATTAATTTTTGAATAATTTACTATAGAAAAGTCAATCCCTGGCGTATTTAAAATTTGCGACAGTAAAAAATTATTTTTTTGAATAATTTACTATAGAAAAGGCAATCCCTGGCCTAATAAAATTTGCGACAGTATAAAATTAATTTTTGAAAAATTTACTATAGGAAAGGCAATCCCTGGCGTAATTAAAATTTGCGACAGAAAAAAATTAATTTTTGAAAAATTTACTATAGAAACGGCAATCCCTGGCGTAATTAAAATTTGCGACAGAAAAAAAATTATTTTTTGAATAATTTACTATAGAAAAGGCAATCCCTGGCGTAATTAAAATTTGCGACAGTAAAAAAATTATTTTTTGAATAATTTACTATAGAAAAGGCAATCCCTGGCGTATTTAAAATTTGCGACAGTAAAAAATTATTTTTTTGCAAAAATTTACTACAGAAAAGGCAAGCCCTGGCGTAATTAAAATTTGCGACAGTAAAAAATTATTTTTTGAATAATTTACTATAGAAAAGGCAATCCCTGGCGTAATTAAAACTTGCGACAGTAAAAAATTAATTTTTGAATAATTTGCTATAGAAAAGGCAATCCCTGGCGTAATTATAATTTGCGACAGTAAAAAATTATTTTTTGAATAATTTTACTATAGAAAAGGCAATCCCTGGCGTAATTAAAATTTGCGACAGTAAAAAATTATTTTTTGGATAATATACTATAGAAAAGGCAATCCCTGGAGTAATTAAAACTTGCGACAGTAAAAAATTAATTTTTGCAAAATTTACTATAGAAAAGGCAATCCCTGGCGTATTTAAAATTTGCGACAGAAAAAAATTATTTTTTGCAAAATTTACTATAGAAAAGGCAATCCCTGGCGTAATTAAAATTTGCGACAGAAAAAAAATTATTTTTTGAATAATTTACTATAGAAAAGGCAATCCCTGGCGTAATTAAAATTTGCGACAGTAAAAAATTATTTTTTGAATAATTTACTATAGAAAAGGCAATCCCTGGCGTAATTAAAATTTGCGACAGTATAAAATTAATTTTTGAAAAATTTACTATAGGAAAGGCAATCCCTGGCGTAATTAAAATTTGCGACAGAAAAAAATTAATTTTTTGAAAAATTTACTATAGAAACGGCAATCCCTGGCGTAATTAAAATTTGCAACAGAAAAAAAAATTATTTTTTGAATAATTTACTATAGAAAAGGCAATCCCTGGCGTATTTAAAATTTGCGACAGTAAAAGATTATTTCTTGCAAAATTGACTACAGAAAAGGCAAGCCCTGGCGTAATTAAAATTTGCGACAGTAAAAAATTATTTTTTGAATAATTTACTATAGAAAAGGCAATCCCTGGCGTAATTAAAACTTGCGACAGTAAAAAATTAATTTTTGAATAATTTACTATAGAAAAGGCAATCCCTGGCGTAATTAAAATTTGCGACAGTAAAAAATTATTTTTTGAATAATTTACTATAGAAGAGGCAATCCCTGGCGTAATTAAAATTTGCGACAGTAAAAAAATTATTTTTTGGATAATTTACTATAGAAAAGGCAATCCCTGGCGTAATTAAAACTTGCGACAGTAAAAAATTAATTTTTGCAAAATTGACTACAGAAAAGGCAAGCCCTGGCGTAATTAAAATTTGCGACAGTAAAAAATTATTTTTTGAATAATTTACTATAGAAAAGGCAATCCCTGGCGTAATTAAAACTTGCGACAGTAAAAAATTAATTTTTGCAAAATTTACTATAGAAAAGGCAATCCCTGGCGTATTTAAAATTTGCGACAGAAAAAAATTTATTTTTTGCAAAATTTACTATAGAAAAGGCAATCCCTGGCGTAATTAAAATTTGCGACAGAAAAAAAATTATTTTTTGAATAGTTTACTATAGAAAAGGCAATCCCTGGCGTAATTAAAATTTGCGACAGTAAAAAATTATTTTTTGAATAATTTACTATAGAAAAGTCAATCCCTGGCGTATTTAAAATTTGCAACAGTAAAAAATTATTTTTTGCAAAATTTACTATAGAAAAGGCAATCCCTGGCGTAATTAAAATTTGAGACAGTAAAAAATTATTTTTTGAATAATTTACTATAGAAAAGGCAATCCCTGGCGTAATTAAAACTTACGACAGTAAAAAATTTAATTTTTGAATAATTTACTATAGAAAAGGCAATCCCTGGCGTAATTAAAAATTTGCGACAGTAAAAAATTATTTTTTGAATAATTTACTATAGAAAAGGCAATCCCTGGCGTAATTAAAATTTGCGACAGTATAAAATTAATTTTTGAAAAATTTACTATAGGAAAGGCAATCCCTGGCGTAATTAAAATTTGCGACAGAAAAAAATTAATTTTTGAAAAATTTACTATAGAAACGGCAATCCCTGGCGTAATTAAAAATTTGCAACAGAAAAAAAAAATTATTTTTTGAATAATTTACTATAGAAAAGGCAATCCCTGGCGTATTTAAAATTTGCGACAGTAAAAGATTATTTCTTGCAAAATTGACTACAGAAAAGGCAAGCCCTGGCGTAATTAAAATTTGCGACAGTAAAAAATTATTTTTTGAATAATTTACTATAGAAAAGGCAATCCCTGGCGTAATTAAAACTTGCGACAGTAAAAAATTAATTTTTGAATAATTTACTACAGAAAAGGCAATCCCTGGCGTAATTAAAATTTGCGACAGTATAAAATTAATTTTTGAAAAATTTACTATAGGAAAGGCAATCCCTGGCGCAATTAAAATTTGCGACAGAAAAAAATTAATTTTTGAAAAATTTACTATAGAAACGGCAATCCCTGGCGTAATTAAAATTTGCAACAGAAAAAAAAATTATTTTTTGAATAATTTACTATAGAAAAGGCAATCCCTGGCGTATTTAAAATTTGCGACAGTAAAAGATTATTTCTTGCAAAAATTGACTACAGAAAAGGCAAGCCCTGGCGTAATTAAAATTTGCGACAGTATAAAATTAATTTTTGAAAAATTTACTATAGGAAAGGCAATCCCTGGCGTAATTAAAATTTGCGACAGAAAAAAATTAATTTTTGAAAAATTTACTATAGAAACGGCAATCCCTGGCGTAATTAAAATTTGCAACAGAAAAAAAAAATTATTTTTTGAATAATTTACTATAGAAAAGGCAATCCCTGGCGTATTTAAAATTTGCGACAGTAAAAGATTATTTCTTGCAAAATTGACTACAGAAAAGGCAAGCCCTGGCGTAATTAAAATTTGCGACAGTAAAAAATTATTTTTTGAATAATTTACTATAGAAAAGGCAATCCCTGGCGTAATTAAAATTTGCGACAGTATAAAATTATTTTTTTAATAATTTACTATAGAAAAGGCAATCCCTGGCGTAATTAAAATTTGCGACAGTATAAAATTAATTTTTGAAAAATTTACTATAGGAAAGGCAATCCCTGGCGTAATTAAAATTTGCGACAGAAAAAAATTAATTTTTGAAAAATTTACTATGGAAACGGCAATCCCTGGCGTAATTAAAATTTGCGACAGTAAAAAATTAATTTTTGAAAAATTTACTATAGAAACGGCAATCCCTGGCGTAATTAAAATTTGCAACAGAAAAAAAAATTATTTTTTGAATAATTTACTATAGAAAAGGCAATCCCTGCGTATTTAAAAATTTGCGACAGTAAAAGATTATTTCTTGCAAAATTGACTACAGAAAAGGCAAGCCCTGGCGTAATTAAAATTTGCGACAGTAAAAAATTATTTTTTGAATAATTTACTATAGAAAAGGCAATCCCTGGCGTAATTAAAACTTGCGACAGTAAAAAATTAATTTTTGAATAATTTACTATAGAAAAGGCAATCCCTGGCGTAATTAAAATTTGCGACAGTAAAAAAATTATTTTTTGAATAATTTACTATAGAAAAGGCAATCCCTGGCGTAATTAAAATTTGCGACAGTATAAAAATTAATTTTTGAAAAATTTACTATAGGAAAGGCAATCCCTGGCGTAATTAAAATTTGCGACAGAAAAAAATTAACTTTTGAAAAATTTACTATAGAAACGGCAATCCCTGGCGTAATTAAAATTTGCAACAGAAAAAAAAATTATTTTTTGAATAATTTACTATAGAAAAGGCAATCCCTGGCGTATTTAAAATTTGCGACAGTAAAAGATTATTTCTTGCAAAATTGACTACAGAAAAGGCAAGCCCTGGCGTAATTAAAATTTGCGACAGTAAAAAAATATTTTTTGAATAATTTACTATAGAAAAGGCAATCCCTGGCGTAATTAAAATTTGCGACAGTATAAAATTAATTTTTGAAAAATTTACTATAGGAAAGGCAATCCCTGGCGTAATTAAAATTTGCGACAGAAAAAAATTAATTTTTGAAAAATTTACTATAGAAACGGCAATCCCTGGCGTAATTAAAATTTGCAACAGAAAAAAAAATTATTTTTTTGAATAATTTACTATAGAAAAGGCAATCCCTGGCGTATTTAAAATTTGCGACAGTAAAAGATTATTTCTTGCAAAATTGACTACAGAAAAGGCAAGCCCTGGCGTAATTAAAATTTGCGACACTAAAAAATTATTTTTTGAATAATTTACTATAGAAAAGGCAATCCCTGGCGTAATTAAAATTTGCGACAGTATAAAATTAATTTTTGAAAAATTTACTATAGGAAAGGCAATCCCTGGCGTAATTAAAATTTGCGACAGAAAAAAATTAATTTTTGAAAAATTTACTATAGAAACGGCAATCCCTGGCGTAATTAAAATTTGCAACAGAAAAAAAAATTATTTTTTGAATAATTTACTATAGAAAAGGCAATCCCTGGCGTATTTAAAATTTGCGACAGTAAAAGATTATTTCTTGCAAAATTGACTACAGAAAAGGCAAGCCCTGGCGTAATTAAAATTTGCGACAGTAAAAAATTATTTTTTGAATAATTTACTATAGAAAAGGCAATCCCTGGCGTAATTAAAACTTGCGACAGTAAAAAATTAATTTTTGAATAATTTACTATAGAAAAGGCAATCCCTGGCGTAATTAAAATTTGCGACAGTAAAAAATTATTTTTTGAATAATTTACTATAGAAAAGGCAATCCCTGGCGTAATTAAAATTTGCGACAGTATAAAATTAATTTTTGAAAAATTTACTATAGGAAAGGCAATCCCTGGCGTAATTAAAATTTGCGACAGAAAAAAATTAATTTTGAAAAATTTACTATAGAAACGGCAATCCCTGGCGTAATTAAAATTTGCAACAGAAAAAAAAATTATTTTTTGAATAATTTACTATAGAAAAGGCAATCCCTGGCGTATTTAAAATTTTCGACAGTAAAAGATTATTTCTTGCAAAATTGACTACAGAAAAGGCAAGCCCTGGCGTAATTAAAATTTGCGACAGTAAAAAAATTATTTTTTGAATAATTTACTATAGAAAAGGCAATCCCTGGCGTAATTAAAATTTGCGACAGTATAAAATTAATTTTTGAAAAATTTACTATAGGAAAGGCAATCCCTGGCGTAATTAAAATTTGCGACAGAAAAAAATTAATTTTTGAAAAATTTACTATAGAAACGGCAATCCCTGGCGTAATTAAAATTTGCAACAGAAAAAAAAATTATTTTTTGAATAATTTACTATAGAAAAGGCAATCCCTGGCGTATTTAAAATTTGCGACAGTAAAAGATTATTTCTTGCAAAATTGACTACAGAAAAGGCAAGCCCTGGCGTAATTAAAATTTGCGACAGTAAAAAAATATTTTTTGAATAATTTACTATAGAAAAGGCAATCCCTGGCGTAATTAAAATTTGCGACAGTATAAAATTAATTTTTGAAAAATTTACTATAGGAAAGGCAATCCCTGGCGTAATTAAAATTTGCGACAGAAAAAAATTAATTTTTGAAAAATTTACTATAGAAACGGCAATCCCTGGCGTAATTAAAATTTGCAACAGAAAAAAAAATTATTTTTTGAATAATTTACTATAGAAAAGGCAATCCCTGGCGTATTTAAAATTTGCGACAGTAAAAGATTATTTCTTGCAAAATTGACTACAGAAAAGGCAAGCCCTGGCATAATTAAAATTTGCGACAGTAAAAAATTATTTTTTGAATAATTTACTATAGAAAAGGCAATCCCTGGCGTAATTAAAACTTGCGACAGTAAAAAATTAATTTTTGAATAATTTACTATAGAAAAGGCAATCCCTGGCGTAATTAAAATTTGCGACAGTAAAAAATTATTTTTTGAATAATTTACTATAGAAAAGGCAATCCCTGGCGTAATTAAAATTTGCGACAGTAAAAAATTATTTTTTGGATAATTTACTATAGAAAAGGCAATCCCTGGCGTAATTAAAACTTGCGACAGTAAAAAATTAATTTTTGCAAAATTTACTATAGAAAAGGCAATCCCTGGCGTATTTAAAATTTGCGACAGAAAAAAATTATTTTTTGCAAAATTTACTATAAAAAAGGCTATCCCTGGCGTAATTAAAATTTGCGACAGAAAAAAAAATTATTTTTTGAATAATTTACTATAGAAAAGGCAATCCCTGGCGTAATTAAAATTTGCGACAGTAAAAAAATTATTATTTGAATAATTTACTATAGAAAAGGCAATCCTGGCGTATTTAAAATTTGCGACAGTAAAAAATTATTTTTTGCAAAATTTACTATAGAAAAGGCAATCCCCGGCGTAATTAAAATTTGCGACAGTAAAAAATTATTTTTTGAATAATTTACTATGGAAAACGCAATCCCTGGCGTAATTAAAATTTGCGACAGTAAAAAATTATTTTTTGAATAATTTACTATAGAAAAGGCAATCCCTGGCGTAATTATAACTTGCGACAGTAAAAAATTCATTTTTGAATAATTTACTATAGAAAAGGCAATCCCTGGCGTAATTAAAATTTGCGACAGTAAAAAATTATTTTTTTGAATAATTTACAATAGCAAGGGCAATCCCTGGCGTAATTAAAATTTGCGACAGTAAAAAATTATTTTTTGAATAATTTACTATAGAAAAGGCAATTCCTGGCGTAATTAAAACTTCCGACAGTAAAAAATTAATTTTTGAAAAACTTACTATAGAAAAGGCAATCCCTGGCGTAATTAAAATTTGCGACAGTAAAAAATTATTTTTTGAAAAATTTACTATAGAAAAGGCAATCCCTGGCGTATTTAAAATGTGCGACAGTAAAAAATTATTTTTTGAATAATTTACTATAGAAAAGGCAATCCCTGGCGTATTTAAAATATGCGACAGTAAAAAATTATTTTTTGAATAATTTACTGTAGAAAAGGCAATCCCTGGCGTAATTAAAACTTGCGACAGTAAAAAATTATTCTTTGCAAAATTTACTATAGAAAAGGCAATCCCTGGCGTATTTAAAATTTGCGACAGTAAAAAATTATTTTTTGGATAATTTACTATAGAAAAGGCAATCCCTGGCGTAATTAAAACTTGCGACAGTAAAAAATTAATTTTTGCAAAATTTACTATAGAAAAGGCAATCCCTGGCGTATTTAAAATTTGCGAGAGAAAAAAATTATTTTTTGCAAAATTTACTATAGAAAAGGCTATCCCTGGCGTAATTAAAATTTGCGACAGAAAAAAAATTATTTTTTGAATAATTTACTATAGAAAAGGCAATCCCTGGCGTAATTAAAATTTGCGACAGTAAAAAATTATTATTTGAATAATTTACTATAGAAAAGGCAATCCCTGGCGTATTTAAAATTTGTGACAATAAAAAATTATTTTTTGCAAAATTTACTATAGAAAAGGCAATCCCTGGCGTAATTAAAATTTGCGACAGTAAAAAATTATTTTTTGGATAATTTACTATAGAAAAAGGCAATCCCTGGCGTAATTAAAACTTGCGACAGTAAAAAATTAATTTTGCAAAATTTACTATAGAAAAGGCAATCCCTGGCGTATTTAAAATTTGCGAGAGAAAAAAATTATTTTTTGAATAATTTACTATAGAAAAGGCAATCCCTGGCGTAATTAAAATTTGCGACAGTAAAAAATTATTTTTTGAATAATTTACTATAGAAAAGTCAATCCCTGGCGTAATTAAAACTTACGACAGTAAAAAATTAATTTTTGAATAATTTACTATAGAAAAGGCAATCCCTGGCGTAATTAAAATTTGCGACAGTAAAAAATTATTTTTTGGATAATTTACTATAGAAAAGGCAATCCCTGGCGTAATTAAAACTTGCGACAGTAAAAAATTAATTTTTGCAAAATTTACTATAGAAAAGGCAATCCCTGGCGTATTTAAATTTTGCGAGAGAAAAAAATTATTTTTTGCAAAATTTACTATAGAAAAGGCAATCCCTGGCGTAATTAAAATTTGCGACAGAAAAAAAATTATTTTTGAATAATTTACTATAGAAAAGGCAATCCCTGGCGTAATTAAAATTTGCGAGAGTAAAAAATTATTATTTGAATAATTTACTATAGAAAAGGCAATCCCTGGCGTATTTAAAATTTGCGACAATAAAAAATTATTTTTTGCAAAATTTACTATAGAAAAGGCAATCCCCAGCGTAATTAAAATTTGCGACAGTAAAAAATTATTTTTTGAATAATTTACTATGGAAAAGGCAATCCCTGGCGTAATTAAATTTGCGACAGTAAAAAATTATTTTTTGAATAATTTACTATAGAAAAGGCAATCCCTTGCGTAATTATAACTTGCGACAGTAAAAAATCAATTTTTGAATAATTTACTATAGAAAAGGCAATCCCTGGCGTAATTAAAATTTGCGACAGTAAAAAATTATTTTTTGAATAATTTACAATAGAAAAGGCAATCCCTGGCGTAATTAAAATTTGCGACAGTAAAAAATTATTTTTTGAATAATTTACTATAGAAAAAGGCAATCCCTGGCGTAATTAAAACTTCCGACAGTAAAAAATTAATTTTTTGAAAAATTTACTATAGAAAAGGCAATCCCTGGCGTAATTAAAATTTGCGACAGTAAAAAATTATTTTTGAAAAATTTACAATAGAAAAGGCAATCCCTGGCGTATTTAAAATGTGCGACAGTAAAAAATTATTTTTTGAATAATTTACTATAGAAAAGGCAATCCCTCGCGTATTTAAAATATGCGACAGTAAAAAATTATTTTTTGAATAATTTACTGTAGAAAAGGCAATCCCTGGCGTAATTAAAACTTGCGACAGTAAAAAAATTATTCTTTGCAAAATTTACTATAGAAAAGGCAATCCCTGGCGTATTTAAAATTTGCGACAGTAAAAAATTATTTTTTGAATAATTTACTATAGAAAAGGCAATCCCTGGCGTAATTAAAATTTGCGACAGTAAAAAATTATTTTTTGAATAATTTACTATAGAAAATGCAATCCCTGGCGTATTTAAAACTTGCGACAGTAAAAAATTAATTTTTGAAAAATTTACTATAGAAAAGGCAATCCCTGGCGTAATTAAAATTAACGACAGTAAAAAATTATTTTTTGAAAAATTTACTATAGAAAAGGCAATCCCTGGCGTATTTAAAATTTGCGACAGTAAAAAATTATTTTTGAAAAATTTACTATAGAAAAGGCAATCCCTGGTGTAATTAAAATTTGCGACAGTAAAAAATTATTTTTTGCAAAATTTACTATAGAAAAGGCAATCCCTGGCGTATTTAAAATTTCCAACAGAAAAAAATTAATTTTTGAAAATTTTACTATAAAAAAGGCAATCCCTGGCGTAATTAAAATTTGCGACAGTAAAAAATTATTTTTTGAATACTTTACTATAGAAAAAGCAATCCCTGGCGTAATTAAAATTTGCGACAGTATAAAATTAATTTTGAAAAATTTACTATAGAAAAGGCAATCCCTGGCGTAATTAAAACTTGCGACAGTAAAAAATTATTTTTTGGAAAATTTACTATAGAAAAGGCAATCCCTGGCGTAATTAAAATTTGCGACAGTAAACAATTGTTTTTTGAATAATTTACTATAGAAAAGGCAATCCCTGGCATATTTAAAATTTCCGACAGTAAAAAATTAATTTTTGAATAATTTACTATAGAAAAGTCAATCCCTGGCGTATTTAAAATTTGCGACAGTAAAAAATTATTTTTTAAATAATTTACTATAGAAAAGGCAATCCCTGGCGTAAATAAAATTTGCGACAGTATAAAATTAATTTTTGAAAAATTTACTATAGGAAAGGCAATCCCTGGCGTAATTAAAATTTGCTACAGAAAAAAATTAATTTTTGAAAAATTTACTATAGAAACGGCAATCCCTGGCGTAATTAAAATTTGCGACAGAAAAAAAAATTATTTTTTGAATAATTTACTATAGAAAAGGCAATCCCTGGCGTAATTAAAATTTGCGACATTAAAAAATTATTTTTTGAATAATTTACTATAGAAATGGTAATCCCTGGCGTATTTAAAATTTGCGACAGTAAAAAATTATTTTTTGCAAAATTTACTACAGAAAAGGCAAGCCCTGGCGTAATTAAAATTTGCGATAGTAAAAAATTATTTTTTGAATAATTTACTATAGAAAAGGCAATCCCTGGCGTAATTAAAACTTGCGACAGTAAAAAATTAATTTTTGAATAATTTACTATAGAAAAGGCAATCCCTGGCGTAATTAAAATTTGCGACAGTAAATAATTATTTTTTGAATAATTTACTATAGAAAAGGCAATCCCTGGCGTAATTAAAATTTGCGACAGTAAAAAAATTTTTTTTGGATAATTTACTATAGAAAAGGCAATCCCTGGCGTAATTAAAACTTGCGACAGTAAAAAATTAATTTTTGCAAAATTTACTATAGAAAAGGCAATCCCTGGCGTATTTAAAATTTGCGACAGAAAAAAATTATTTTTTGCAAAATTTACTATAGAAAAGGCAATCCCTGGCGTAATTAAAATTTGCGACAGAAAAAAAATTATTTTTTGAATAATTTACTATAAGAAAAGGCAATCCCTGGCGTAATTAAAATTTGCGACAGTAAAAAATTATTTTTTGAATAATTTACTACAGAAAAGTCAATCCCTGGCGTATTTAAAATTTGCGACAGTAAAAAATTATTTTTTGCAAAATTTACTATAGAAAAGGCAATCCCTGGCGTAATTAAAATTTGCGACAGTAAAAAATTATTTTTTGAATAATGTACTATAGAAAAGGCAATCCCTGGCGTAATTAAAACTTACGACAGTAAAAAATTAAATTTTGAATAATTTACTATAGAAAAGGCAATCCCTGGCGTAATTAAAATTTGCGACAGTAAAAAATTATTTTTTGAATAATTTACTATAGGAAAGGCAATCCCTGGCGTAATTAAAATTTGCGACAGTAAAAAATTATTTTTTGGATAATTTACTATAGAAAAGGCAATCCCTGGCGTAATTAAAACTTGCGACAGTAAAAAATTAATTTTTGCAAAATTTACTATAGAAAAGGCAATCCCTGGCGTATTTAAAATTTGCGAGAGAAAAAAATTATTTTTTGAATAATTTACTATAGAAAAGGCAATCCCTGGCGTAATTAAAATTTGCGACAGTAAAAAATATTTTTTGAATAATTTACTATAGAAAAGTCAATCCCTGGCGTAATTAAAACTTACGACAGTAAAAAATTAATTTTTGAATAATTTACTATAGAAAAGGCAATCCCTGGCGTAATTAAAATTTGCGACAGTAAAAAATTATTTTTTTTGGATAATTTACTATAGAAAAGGCAATCCCTGGCGTAATTAAAACTTGCGACAGTAAAAAATTAATTTTTGCAAAATTTACTATAGAAAAGGCAATCCCTGGCGTATTTAAAATTTGCGAGAGAAAAAAATTATTTTTTGCAAAATTTACTATAGAAAAGGCTATCCCTGGCGTAATTAAAATTTGCGACAGAAAAAAAATTATTTTTTGAATAATTTACTATAGAAAAGGCAATCCCTGGCGTAATTAAAATTTGCGAGAGTAAAAAATTATTATTTGAATAATTTACTATAGAAAAGGCAATCCCTGGCGTATTTAAAATTTGCGACAATAAAAAATTATTTTTTGCAAAATTTACTATAGAAAAGGCAATCCCCGGCGTAATTAAAATTTGCGACAGTAAAAAATTATTTTTTGAATAATTTACTATGGAAAAGGCAATCCCTGGCGTAATTAAAATTTGCGACAGTAAAAAATTATTTTTTGAATAATTTACTATAGAAAAGGCAATCCCTTGCGTAATTATAACTTGCGACAGTAAAAAATCAATTTTTGAATAATTTACTATAGAAAAGGCAATCCCTGGCGTAATTAAAATTTGCGACAGTAAAAAATTATTTTTTGAACAATTTACAATAGAAAAGGCAATCCCTGGCGTAATTAAAATTTGCGACAGTAAAAAATTATTTTTTGAATAATTTACTATAGAAAAGGCAATCGCTGGCGTAATTAAAACTTCCGACAGTAAAAAATTAATTTTTGAAAAATTTACTATAGAAAAGGCAATCCCTGGCGTAATTAAAATTTGCGACAGTAAAAAATTATTTTTGAAAAATTTACTATAGAAAAGGCAATCCCTGGCGTATTTAAAATGTGCGACAGTAAAAAATTATTTTTTGAATAATTTACTATAGAAAAGGCAATCCCTCGTGTATTTAAAATATGCGACAGTAAAAAATTATTTTTTGAATAATTTACTGTAGAAAAGGCAATCCCTGGCGTAATTAAAACTTGCGACAGTAAAAAATTATTCTTTGCAAAATTTACTATAGAAAAGGCAATCCCTGGCGTATTTAAAATTTGCGACAGTAAAAAATTATTTTTTGAATAATTTACTATAGAAAAGGCAATCCCTGGCGTAATTAAAATTTGCGACAGTAAAAAATTATTTTTTGAATAATTTACTATAGAAAATGCAATCCCTGGCGTATTTAAAACTTGCGACAGTAAAAAATTAATTTTTGAAAAACTTACTATAGAAAAGGCAATCCCTGGCGTAATTAAAATTAACGACAGTAAAAAATTATTTTTTGAAAAATTTACTATAGAAAAGGCAATCCCTGGCGTATTTAAAATTTGCGACAGTAAAAAATTATTTTTTGAAAAATTTACTATAGAAAAGGCAATCCCTGGTGTAATTAAAATTTGCGACAGTAAAAAATTATTTTTTGCAAAATTTACTATAGAAAAGGCAATCCCTGGCGTATTTAAAATTTCCAACAGAAAAAAATTAATTTTTGAAAATTTTACTATAAAAAAGGCAATCCCTGGCGTAATTAAAATTTGCGACAGTAAAAAATTATTTTTTGAATACTTTACTATAGAAAAAGCAATCCCTGGCGTAATTAAAATTTGCGACAGTATAAAATTAATTTTTGAAAAATTTACTATAGAAAAGGCAATCCCTGGCGTAATTAAAACTTGCGACAGTAAAAAATTATTTTTTGGAAAATTTACTATAGAAAAGGCAATCCCTGGCGTAATTAAAATTTGCGACAGTAAACAATTGTTTTTTGAATAATTTACTATAGAAAAGGCAATCCCTGGCATATTTAAAATTTCCGACAGTAAAAAATTAATTTTTGAATAATTTACTATAGAAAAGTCAATCCCTGGCGTATTTAAAATTTGCGACAGTAAAAAATTATTTTTTAAATAATTTACTATAGAAAAGGCAATCCCTGGCGTAAATAAAATTTGCGACAGTATAAAATTAATTTTTGAAAAATTTACTATAGGAAAGGCAATCCCTGGCGTAATTAAAATTTGCTACAGAAAAAAATTAATTTTTGAAAAATTTACTATAGAAACGGCAATCCCTGGCGTAATTAAAATTTGCGACAGAAAAAAAAAATTATTTTTTGAATAATTTACTATAGAAAAGGCAATCCCTGGCGTAATTAAAATTTGCGACATTAAAAAATTATTTTTTGAATAATTTACTATAGAAATGGTAATCCCTGGCGTATTTAAAATTTGCGACAGTAAAAAATTATTTTTTGCAAAATTTACTACAGAAAAGGCAAGCCCTGGCGTAATTAAAATTTGCGATAGTAAAAAATTATTTTTTGAATAATTTACTATAGAAAAGGCAATCCCTGGCGTAATTAAAACTTGCGACAGTAAAAAATTAATTTTTGAATAATTTACTATAGAAAAGGCAATCCCTGGCGTAATTAAAATTTGCGACAGTAAATAATTATTTTTTGAATAATTTACTATAGAAAAGGCAATCCCTGGCGTAATTAAAATTTGCGACAGTAAAAAATTATTTTTTTGAATAATTTACTATAGAAAAGGCAATCCCTGGCGTAATTAAAACTTGCGACAGTAAAAAATTAATTTTTGCAAAATTTACTATAGAAAAGGCAATCCCTGGCGTATTTAAAATTTGCGACAGAAAAAAATTATTTTTTGCAAAATTTACTATAGAAAAGGCAATCCCTGGCGTAATTAAAATTTGCGACAGAAAAAAAAATTATTTTTTGAATAATTTACTATAGAAAAGGCAATCCCTGGCGTAATTAAAATTTGCGACAGTAAAAAATTATTTTTTGAATAATTTACTACAGAAAAGTCAATCCCTGGCGTATTTAAAATTTGCGACAGTAAAAAATTATTTTTTGCAAAATTTACTATAGAAAAGGCAATCCCTGGCGTAGTTAAAATTTGCGACAGTAAAAAATTATTTTTTGAATAATTTACTATAGAAAAGGCAATCCCTGGCGTAATTAAAACTTACGACAGTAAAAAATTAAATTTTGAATAATTTACTATAGAAAAGGCAATCCCTGGCGTAATTAAAATTTGCGACAGTAAAAAATTATTTTTTGAATAATTTACTATAGAAAAGGCAATCCCTGGCGTAATTAAAATTTGCGACAGTATAAAATTAATTTTTGAAAAATTTACTATAGAAAAAGCAATCCCTGGCGTAATTAAAATTTGCGACAGAAAAAAATTAATTTTTGAAAAATTTACTATAGAAACGGCAATCCCTGGCCTAATTAAAATTTGCGACAAAAAAAAAATATTTTTTGAATAATTTACTATAGAAAAGGCAATCCCTGGCGTAATTAAAATTTGCGACAGTAAAAAATTATTTTTTGAATAATTTACTATAGAAAAGGCAATCCCTGGCGTAATTAAAACTTCCGACAGTAAAAAATTAATTTTTGAATAATTTACTATAGAAAAGGCAATCCCTGGCGTAATTAAAATTTGCGACAGTAAAAAATTATTTTTTGAATAATTTACTATAGAAAAGGCAATCCCTGGCGTAATTAAAACTTGCGACAGTAAAAAATTAATTTTGAATATTTTACTATAGAAAAGGCAATCCCTGGCGTAATTAAAATTTGCGACAGTAAAAAATTATTTTTTGAATAATTTACTATAGAAAAGGCAATCCCTGGCGTAGTTAAAATTTGCGACAGAAAAAAATTATTTTTTGAATAATTTACTATAGAAAAGGCAATCTCTGGCGTATTTAAAATTTGCGACAGTAAAAAATAATTTTTTGCAAAATTTACTACAGAAAAGGCAAGCCCTGGCGTAATTAAAATTTGCGACAGTAAAAAATTATTTTTTGAATAATTTACTATAGAAAAGGCAATCCCTGGCGTAATTAAAACTTGCGACAGTAAAAAATTAATTTTTGAATAATTTACTATAGAAAAGGCAATCCCTGGCGTAATTAAAATTTGCGACAGTAAATAATTATTTTTTGAATAATTTACTATAGAAAAGGCAATCCCTGGCGTAATTAAAATTTGCGACAGTAAAAAATTAATTTTTAAATAATTTACTATAGAAAAGGCAATCCCTGGCGTAATTAAAATTTGCGACAGTAAAAAATTAATTTTTGAATAATTTACTATAGGAAAGGCAATCCCTGGCGTAATTAAAATTTGCCACAGTATAAAATTAATTTTTGAAAAATTTACTATAGAAGACGCAATCCCTGGCGTATTTCAAATTTGCGACAGAAAAAAATTATTTTTTGAATAATTTACTATGGAAAAGGCAATCCCTGGCGTATTTAAAATACGCGACAGTAAAAAAATATTTTTTGAATAATTTACTATAGAAAAGGCAATCCCTGGCGTAATTAAAATTTGCGACAGTAAAAAATTAATTTTTGAATAATTTACTATAGGAAAGGCAATCCCTGGCGTAATTAAAATTTGCCACAGTATAAAATTAATTTTTGAAAAATTTACTATAGAAGAGGCAATCCCTGGCGTATTTCAAATTTGCGACAGAAAAAAATTATTTTTTGAATAATTTACTATGGAAAAGGCAATCCCTGGCGTATTTAAAATATGCGACAGTAAAAAAATATTTTTTGAATAATTTACTATAGAAAAGGCAATCCCTGGCGTAATTAAAATTTGCGACAGTAAAAATTAATTTTTGAATAATTTACTATAGAAAAGGCAATCCCTAGCGTAATTAAAATTTGCGACAGTAAAAAATTTATTTTTTTGAAAAATTTACTATAGAAAAGGCTATCCCTGGCGTATTTAAAATTTGCGACAGTAAAAAATTATTTTTGGCAAAATTTACTATAGAAAAGGCAATCCCTGTCGTAATTAAAATTTGCGACAGTAAAAAATTATTTTTTGAAAATTTACTATAGAAAAGGCAATCCCTGGCGTAATTAAAATTTGCGACAATAAAAAATTAGTTTTTTTATAATTTACTATAGAAAAGGCAATCCCTGGCGTATTTAAAATTTGCGACAGTATAAAATTAACTTTTGAAAAATTTACTATAATAAAGACAATCCCTGGCGTATTTAAAATTTGCGACAGAAAAAAATTGTTTTTTGAATAATTTACTATAGAAAAGGCAATCCCTGGCGTATTTAAAATATGCGACAGTGAAAAATTATTTTTTGAATAATTTACTATAGAAAAGGCAATCCCTGGCGTAATTAAAATTTGCGACAGTAAAAAATTAATTTTTGAATAATTTACTATGGAAAAGGCAATCCCTGGCGTAATTAAAATTTGCCACAGTAAAAAATTAATTTTTGAAAAATTTACTATAGAAAAGGCAATGCCTGGCGTATTTAAAATTTGCGACAGTAAAAAATTATTTTTTTAAAATTTACTATAGAAAAGGCAATCCCTGGCGTAATTAAAATTTGCGACAGTAAAAAACTATTTTTTGAAAAATTTACTATAGAAAAGGCAATCCCTGACGTAATTAAAATTTGCGACAGTAAAAAATTATTTTTTGAATAATTTACTCTAGAAAAGGCAATCCCTGACGTAATTAAAATTTGCGACAATAAAAAATTAGTTTTTTTATAATTTACTATAGAAAAGGCAATCCCTGACGTATTTAAAATTTGCGACAGTATAAAATTAACTTTTGAAAAATTTACGATAATAAAGACAATCCCTGGCGTATTTAAAATTTGCGACAGAAAAAAATTGTTTTTTGAATAATTTACTATAGAAAAGGCAATCCCTGGCGTATTTAAAATATGCGACAGTAAACAATTATTTTTTGAATAATTTACTATAGAAAAGGCAATCCCTGGCGTAATTAAAATTTGCCACAGTATAAAATTAATTTTTGAAAAATTTACTATAGAAGAGGCAATCCCTGGCGTATTTCAAATTTGCGACAGAAAAAAATTATTTTTTGAATAATTTACTATAGAAAAGGCAATCCCTGGCGTATTTAAAATATGCGACAGTAAAAAATTATTTTTTGAATAATTTACTATAGAAAAGGCAATCCCTGGCGTATTTAAAATTTGCGACAGTAAAAAATTATTTTTTGAATAATTTACTATAGAAAAGGCAATCCCTGACGTAATTAAAACTTGCGACAGTAAAAAATTACTTTTTGCAAAATTTACTATAGAAAAGGCAATACCTGACGTAACTAAAACTTGCGACAGTAAAAAATTATTTTTTGCAAAATCTACTATAGAAAAAGCAATCCCTGGCGTAATTAAAATTTGCGACAGTAAAAAATTATTTTTTGAATAATTTACTATAGAAAAGGCAATCCCTGGCGTAATTAAAATTTGCTACAGAAAAAAATTATTTTTTGAATAATTTACTATAGAAAAGGCAATCCCTGGCGTAATTAAAATTTGCGACAGTAAAAAATTATTTTTTGAATAATTTACTATAGAAAAGTCAATCCCTGGCGTGATTAAAATTTGCGACAGTAAAAAATTATTTTTGAATAATTTACTATAGAAAAGGCAATCCCTGGCGTAATTAAAATTTGCGACAGTAAAAAATTATTTTTTGAATAATTTACTATAGAAAAGGCAATCCCTGGCGTAATTAAAACTTGCGACAGTAAAAAATTAATTTTTGAATAATTTACTATAGAAAAGGCAATCCCTGGCGTAATTAAAATTTGCGACAGTAAATAATTATTTTTTGAATAATTTACTATAGAAAAGGCAATCCCTGGCGTAATTAAAATTTGCGACAGTAAAAAATTAATTTTTAAATAATTTACTATAGAAAAGGCAATCCCTGGCGTAATTAAAATTTGCGACAGTAAAAAATTAATTTTTGAATAATTTACTATAGGAAAGGCAATCCCTGGCGTAATTAAAATTTGCCACAGTATAAAATTAATTTTTGAAAAATTTACTATAGAAGAGGCAATCCCTGGCGTATTTCAAATTTGCGACAGAAAAAAATTATTTTTTGAATAATTTACTATGGAAAAGGCAATCCCTGGCGTATTTAAAATACGCGACAGTAAAAAAATATTTTTTGAATAATTTACTATAGAAAAGGCAATCCCTGGCGTAATTAAAATTTGCGACAGTAAAAAATTAATTTTTGAATAATTTACTATAGGAAAGGCAATCCCTGGCCTAATTAAAATTTGCCACAGTATAAAATTAATTTTTGAAAAATTTACTATAGAAGAGGCAATCCCTGGCGTATTTCAAATTTGCGACAGAAAAAAAATTATTTTTTGAATAATTTACTATGGAAAAGGCAATCCCTGGCGTATTTAAAATATGCGACAGTAAAAAAATATTTTTTGAATAATTTACTATAGAAAAGGCAATCCCTGGCGTAATTAAAATTTGCGACAGTAAAAAATTAATTTTTGAATAATTTACTATAGAAAAGGCAATCCCTAGCGTAATTAAAATTTGCGACAGTAAAAAATTTATTTTTTTGAAAAATTTACTATAGAAAAGGCTATCCCTGGCGTATTTAAAATTTGCGACAGTAAAAAATTATTTTTGGCAAAATTTACTATAGAAAAGGCAATCCCTGTCGTAATTAAAATTTGCGACAGTAAAAAATTATTTTTTGAAAATTTACTATAGAAAAGGCAATCCCTGGCGTAATTAAAATTTGCGACAATAAAAAATTAGTTTTTTTATAATTTACTATAGAAAAGGCAATCCCTGGCGTATTTAAAATTTGCGACAGTATAAAATTAACTTTTGAAAAATTTACTATAATAAAGACAATCCCTGGCGTATTTAAAATTTGCGACAGAAAAAAATTGTTTTTTGAATAATTTACTATAGAAAAGGCAATCCCTGGCGTATTTAAAATATGCGACAGTGAAAAATTATTTTTTGAATAATTTACTATAGAAAAGGCAATCCCTGGCGTAATTAAAATTTGCGACAGTAAAAAATTAATTTTTGAATAATTTACTATGGAAAAGGCAATCCCTGGCGTAATTAAAATTTGCCACAGTAAAAAATTAATTTTTGAAAAATTTACTATAGAAAAGGCAATGCCTGGCGTATTTAAAATTTGCGACAGTAAAAAATTATTTTTTAAAAAATTTACTATAGAAAAGGCAATCCCTGGCGTATTTAAAATTTGCGACAGTAAAAAACTATTTTTTGAAAAATTTACTATAGAAAAGGCAATCCCTGACGTAATTAAAATTTGCGACAGTAAAAAATTATTTTTTGAATAATTTACTCTAGAAAAGGCAATCCCTGACGTAATTAAAATTTGCGACAATAAAAAATTAGTTTTTTTATAATTTACTATAGAAAAGGCAATCCCTGACGTATTTAAAATTTGCGACAGTATAAAATTAACTTTTGAAAAATTTACGATAAAAAAGACAATCCCTGGCGTATTTAAAATTTGCGACAGAAAAAAATTGTTTTTTGAATAATTTACTATAGAAAAGGCAATCCCTGGCGTATTTAAAATATGCGACAGTAAACAATTATTTTTTGAATAATTTACTATAGAAAAGGCAATCCCTGGCGTAATTAAAATTTGCGACAGTAAAAAATTAATTTTTGAATAATTTACTATAGAAAAGGCAATCCCTGGCGTAATTAAAATTTGCCACAGTATAAAATTAATTTTTGAAAAATTTACTATAGAAGAGGCAATCCCTGGCGTATTTCAAATTTGCGACAGAAAAAAATTATTTTTTGAATAATTTACTATAGAAAAGGCAATCCTTGGCGTATTTAAAATATGCGACAGTAAAAAATTATTTTTTGAATAATTTACTATAGAAAAGGCAATCCCTGGCGTATTTAAAATTTGCGACAGTAAAAAATTATTTTTTGAATAATTTACTATAGAAAAGGCAATCCCTGACGTAATTAAAACTTGCGACAGTAAAAAATTACTTTTTGCAAAATTTACTATAGAAAAGGCAATACCTGACGTAACTAAAACTTGCGACAGTAAAAAATTATTTTTTGCAAAATCTACTATAGAAAAAGCAATCCCTGGCGTAATTAAAATTTGCGACAGTAAAAAATTATTTTTTGAATAATTTACTATAGAAAAGGCAATCCCTGGCGTAATTAAAATTTGCTACAGAAAAAAATTATTTTTTGAATAATTTACTATAGAAAAGGCAATCCCTGGCGTAATTAAAATTTGCGACAGTAAAAAATTATTTTTTGAATAATTTACTATAGAAAAGTCAATCCCTGGCGTGATTAAAATTTGCGACAGTAAAAAATTATTTTTGAATAATTTACTATATAAAAGGCAATCCCTGGCGTAATTAAAATTTGCGACAGAAAAAAAATATTTTTTGAATAATTTACTATAGAAAAGACAATCCCTGGCGTAATTAAATTTTGCGAGAGTAAAAAATTAATTTTTGAAAAATTTACTATAGAAAAGGCAATCCCTGGCGTATTTAAAATTTCCGACGGTAAAAAATTAATTTTTGAAAAATTTACTATAGAAAAGGCAATCCCTGGCGTATTTAAAATTTGCGACAGAAAAAAATTATTTTTTGAATAATTTAATATAGAAAAGGCAATCCCTGGCGTAATTAAAATTTGCGACAGTAAAAAAATTATTTTTTGAATAATTTACTATAGAAAAGGCAATCCCTGTCGTAATTAAAATTTGCGACAGTAAAAAATTATTTTTTGAAAATATACTATAGAAAAGGCAATCCCTGGCGTAATTAAAATTTGCGACGTCAAAAATTAATTTTTGAATAATTTACTTTAGAAAAGGCAATCCCTGGCGTAATTAAAATTTGCGACAGTAAAAAATTAATTTTTGAAAAATTTACTATAGAAAAGGCAATCCCTGGCGTATTTAAAATTTGCGACAGTAAAAAATTATTTTTTGAATAATTTACTATAGAAAAGGCAATCCTTGGCGTATTTAAAATTTGCGACAGTAAAAAATTAATTTTTGAAAAATTAATTATAGAAAAGGCAATCCTTTTCGTAATTAAAATTTGCGACAGAAAAAAATTATTTTTTGAATAATTTACTATAGAAAAGGCAATCCCTGGCGTAATTAAAATTTGCGACAGTAAAAAATTAGTTTTTTTTTATAATTTACTATAGAAAAGGCAATCCCTGGCGTATTTAAAATTTGCGACAGTATAAAATTAACTTTTGAAAAATTTACTATAATAAAGACAATCCCTGGCGTATTTAAAATTTGCGACAGAAAAAAATTATTTTTTGAATAATTTACTATAGAAAAGGCAATCCCTGGCGTATTTAAAATATGCGACAGTAAAAAATTATTTTTTGAATAATTTACTATAGAAAAGGCAATCCCTGGCGTAATTAAAATTTGCGACAGTAAAAAATTAATTTTTGAATAATTTACTATAGAAAAGGCAATCCCTGGCGTAATTAAAATTTGCGACAGTAAAAAATTTATTTTTTTGAAAAATTTACTATAGAAAAGGCTATCCCTGGCGTATTTAAAATTTGCGACAGTAAAAAATTATTTTTGGCAAAATTTACTATAGAAAAGGCAATCCCTGTCGTAATTAAAATTTGCGACAGTAAAAAATTATTTTGAAAATTTACTATAGAAAAGGCAATCCCTGGCGTAATTAAAATTTCCGACGTTAAAAATTAATTTTTGAATAATTTACTTTAGAAAAGGCAATCCCTGGCGTAATTAAAATTTCCGACAGTAAAAAATTAATTTTTGAAAAATTTACTATAGAAAAGGCAATCCCTGGCGTATTTAAAATTTGCGACAGTAAAAAATTATTTTTTGAATAATTTACTATAGAAAAGGCAATCCTTGGCGTATTTAAAATTTGCGACAGTAAAAAATTAATTTTTGAAAAATTAACTATAGAAAAGGCAATCCTTTTCGTAATTAAAATTTGCGACAGAAAAAAATTATTTTTTGAATAATTTACTATAGAAAAGGCAATCCCTGGCGTAATTAAAATTTGCGACAGTAAAAAATTAGTTTTTTTTTATAGTTTACTATAGAAAAGGCAATCCCTGGCGTATTTAAAATTTGCGACAGTATAAAATTAACTTTTGAAAAATTTACTATAATAAAGACAATCCCTGGCGTATTTAAAATTTGCGACAGAAAAAAATTATTTTTTGAATAATTTACTATAGAAAAGGCAATCCCTGGCGTATTTAAAATATGCGACAGTAAAAAATTATTTTTTGAATAATTTACTATAGAAAAGGCAATCCCTGGCGTAATTAAAATTTGCGACAGTAAAAAATTAATTTTTGAATAATTTACTATAGAAAAGGCAATCCCTGGCGTAATTAAAATTTGCGACAGTAAAAAATTTATTTTTTTGAAAAATTTACTATAGAAAAGGCTATCCCTGGCGTATTTAAAATTTGCGACAGTAAAAAATTATTTTTGGCAAAATTTACTATAGAAAAGGCAATCCCTGTCGTAATTAAAATTTGCGACAGTAAAAAATTATTTTGAAAATTTACTATAGAAAAGGCAATCCCTGGCGTAATTAAAATTTCCGACGTTAAAAATTAATTTTTGAATAATTTACTTTAGAAAAGGCAATCCCTGGCGTAATTAAAATTTGCGACAGTAAAAAATTAATTTTTGAAAAATTTACTATAGAAAAGGCAATCCCTGGCGTATTTAAAATTTGCGACAGTAAAAAATTATTTTTTGAATAATTTACTATAGAAAAGGCAATCCTTGGCGTATTTAAAATTTGCGACAGTAAAAAATTAATTTTTGAAAAATTAACTATAGAAAAGGCAATCCTTTTCGTAATTAAAATTTGCGACAGAAAAAAATTATTTTTTGAATAATTTACTATAGAAAAGGCAATCCCTGGCGTAATTAAAATTTGCGACAGTAAAAAATTAGTTTTTTTTTATAGTTTACTATAGAAAAGGCAATCCCTGGCGTATTTAAAATTTGCGACAGTATAAAATTAACTTTTGAAAAATTTACTATAATAAAGACAATCCCTGGCGTATTT
The DNA here is from genome assembly GCA_963930735.1 of Dioctria linearis. NCBI lineage: Eukaryota > Metazoa > Arthropoda > Insecta > Diptera > Asilidae > Dioctria > Dioctria linearis. The sequence goes on along the minus strand of CAWVNZ010001759.1, from coordinate 78,478 downwards.
AAAATTTGCGACAGAAAAAAATTATTTTTTGAAAAATTTACTATAGAAAAGGCAATCCCTGGCGTATTTAAAATATGCGACAGTAAAAAATTATTTTTTGAATAATTTACTATAGAAAAGGCAATCCCTGGCGTAATTAAAATTTGCGACAGTAAAAAATTAATTTTTGAATAATTTACTATAGAAAAGGCAATCCCTGGCGTAATTAAAATTTGCCACAGTAAAAAATTAATTTTTGAAAAATTTACTTTAGAAATGGCAATCCCTGGCGTATTTAAAATTTGCGACAGTAAAAAATTATTTTTTGAAAAATTTACTATAGAAAAGGCAATCCCTGGCGTAATTAAAATTTGCGACAGTAAAAAACTATTTTTTGAAAAATTTACTATAGAAAAGGCAATCCCTGTCGTAATTAAAATTTGCGACAGTAAAAAATTAATTTTTGAATAATTTACTATAGAAAAGGCAATCCCTGGCGTAATTAAAATTTGCGACAATAAAAAATTAGTTTTTTTATATTTTACTATAGAAAAGGCAATCCCTGGCGTATTTCAAATTTGCGACAGTATAAAATTAACTTTTGAAAAATTTACTATAATAAAGACAATCCCTGGCGTATTTAAAATTTGCGACAGAAAAAAATTGTTTTTTGAATAATTTACTATAGAAAAGGCAATCCCTGGCGTATTTAAAATATGCGACAGTAAAAAATTATTTTTTGAATAATTTACTATAGAAAAGGCAATCCCTGGCGTAATTAAAATTTGCGACAGTAAAAAATTAATTTTTGAATAATTTACTATAGAAAAGGCAATCCCTGGCGTAATTAAAAATTGCGACAGTAAAAAATTTATTTTTTTGAAAAATTTACTATAGAAAAGGCTATCCCTGGCGTATTTAAAATTTGCGACAGTAAAAAATTATTTTTGGCAAAATTTACTATAGAAAAGGCAATCCCTGTCGCAATTAAAATTTGCGACAGTAAAAAATTATTTTTTGAAAATTTACTATAGAAAAGGCAATCCCTGGCGTAATTAAAATTTGCGACAGAAAAAAATTGTTTTTTGAATAATTTACTATAGAAAAGGCAATCATTGGCGTATTTAAAATATGCGACAGTAAAAAATTATTTTTTGAATAATTTACTATAGAAAAGGCAATCCCTGGCGTAATTAAAATTTGCGACAGTAAAAAATTAATTTTTGAATAATTTACTATAGAAAAGGCAATCCCTGGCGTAATTAAAATTTGCGACAGTAAAAAATTTATTTTTTTGAAAAATTTACTATAGAAAAGGCTATCCCTGGCGTATTTAAAATTTGCGACAGTAAAAAATTATTTTTGGCAAAATTTACTATAGAAAAGGCAATCCCTGTCGTAATTAAAATTTGCGACAGTAAAAAATTATTTTTTGAAAATTTACTATAGAAAAGGCAATCCCTGGCGTAATTAAAATTTGCGACGTTAAAAATTAATTTTTGAATAATTTACTTTAGAAAAGGCAATCCCTGGCGTAATTAAAATTTGCGACAGTAAAAAATTAATTTTTGAAAAATTTACTATAGAAAAGGCAATCCCTGGCGTAATTAAAATTTGCCACAGTATAAAATTAATTTTTGAAAAATTTACTATAGAAGAGGCAATCCCTGGCGTACTTCAAATTTGCGACAGAAAAAAATTATTTTTTGAATAATTTACTATGGAAAAGGCAATCCCTGGCGTATTTAAAATATGCGACAGTAAAAAAATATTTTTTGAATAATTTACTATAGAAAAGGCAATCCCTGGCGTAATTAAAATTTGCGACAGTAATAAATTAATTTTTGAATAATTTACTATAGAAAAGGCAATCCCTGGCGTAATTAAAATTTGCGACAGTAAAAAATTTATTTTTTTGAAAAATTTACTATAGAAAAGGCTATCCCTGGCGTATTTAAAATTCGCGACAGTAAAAAATTATTTTTGGCAAAATTTACTATAGAAAAGGCAATCCCTGTCGTAATTAAAATTTGCGACAGTAAAAAATTATTTTTTGAAAATTTACGACAGTAAAAAATTTATTTTTTTGAAAAATTTACTATAGAAAAGGCTATCCCTGGCGTATTTAAAATTTGCGACAGTAAAAAATTATTTTTGGCAAAATTTACTATAGAAAAGGCAATCCCTGTCGTAATTAAAATTTGCGACAGTAAAAAATTATTTTGAAAATTTACTATAGAAAAGGCAATCCCTGGCGTAATTAAAATTTCCGACGTTAAAAATTAATTTTTGAATAATTTACTTTAGAAAAGGCAATCCCTGGCGTAATTAAAATTTGCGACAGTAAAAAATTAATTTTTGAAAAATTTACTATAGAAAAGGCAATCCCTGGCGTATTTAAAATTTGCGACAGTAAAAAATTATTTTTTGAATAATTTACTATAGAAAAGGCAATCCTTGGCGTATTTAAAATTTGCGACAGTAAAAAATTAATTTTTGAAAAATTAACTATAGAAAAGGCAATCCTTTTCGTAATTAAAATTTGCGACAGAAAAAAATTATTTTTTGAATAATTTACTATAGAAAAGGCAATCCCTGGCGTAATTAAAATTTGCGACAGTAAAAAATTAGTTTTTTTTTATAGTTTACTATAGAAAAGGCAATCCCTGGCGTAATTAAAATTTGCGACAGTAAAAAATTAGTTTTTTTTTATAGTTTACTATAGAAAAGGCAATCCCTGGCGTAATTAAAATTTGCGACAGTAAAAAATTAATTTTTGAATAATTTACTATAGAAAAGGCAATCCCTGGCGTAATTAAAATTTGCCACAGTAAAAAATTAATTTTTGAAAAATTTACTTTAGAAATGGCAATCCCTGGCGTATTTAAAATTTGCGACAGTAAAAAATTATTTTTTGAAAAATTTACTATAGAAAAGGCAATCCCTGGCGTAATTAAAATTTGCGACAGTAAAAAACTATTTTTTGAAAAATTTACTATAGAAAAGGCAATCCCTGGCGTAATTAAAATTTGCGACAGTAAAAAATTAATTTTTGAATAATTTACTATAGAAAAGGCAATCCCTGGCGTAATTAAAATTTGCGACAATAAAAAATTAGTTTTTTTATATTTTACTATAGAAAAGGCAATCCCTGGCGTATTTCAAATTTGCGACAGTATAAAATTAACTTTTGAAAAATTTACTATAATAAAGACAATCCCTGGCGTATTTAAAATTTGCGACAGAAAAAAATTGTTTTTTGAATAATTTACTATAGAAAAGGCAATCCCTGGCGTATTTAAAATATGCGACAGTAAAAAATTATTTTTTGAATAATTTACTATAGAAAAGGCAATCCCTTGCGTAATTAAAATTTGCGACAGTAAAAAATTAATTTTTGAATAATTTACTATAGAAAAGGCAATCCCTGGCGTAATTAAAAATTGCGACAGTAAAAAATTTATTTTTTTGAAAAATTTACTATAGAAAAGGCTATCCCTGGCGTATTTAAAATTTGCGACAGTAAAAAATTATTTTTGGCAAAATTTACTATAGAAAAGGCAATCCCTGTCGCAATTAAAATTTGCGACAGTAAAAAATTATTTTTTGAAAATTTACTATAGAAAAGGCAATCCCTGGCGTAATTAAAATTTGCGACAGAAAAAAATTGTTTATTGAATAATTTACTATAGAAAAGGCAATCATTGGCGTATTTAAAATATGCGACAGTAAAAAATTATTTTTTGAATAATTTACTATAGAAAAGGCAATCCCTGGCGTAATTAAAATTTGCGACAGTAAAAAATTAATTTTTGAATAATTTACTATAGAAAAGGCAATCCCTGGCGTAATTAAAATTTGCGACAGTAAAAAATTTATTTTTTTGAAAAATTTACTATAGAAAAGGCTATCCCTGGCGTATTTAAAATTTGCGACAGTAAAAAATTATTTTTGGCAAAATTTACTATAGAAAAGGCAATCCCTGTCGTAATTAAAATTTGCGACAGTAAAAAATTATTTTTTGAAAATTTACTATAGAAAAGGCAATCCCTGGCGTAATTAAAATTTGCGACGTTAAAAATTAATTTTTGAATAATTTACTTTAGAAAAGGCAATCCCTGGCGTAATTAAAATTTGCGACAGTAAAAAATTAATTTTTGAAAAATTTACTATAGAAAAGGCAATCCCTGGCCTAATTAAAATTTGCCACAGTATAAAATTAATTTTTGAAAAATTTACTATAGAAGAGGCAATCCCTGGCGTACTTCAAATTTGCGACAGAAAAAAATTATTTTTTGAATAATTTACTATGGAAAAGGCAATCCCTGGCGTATTTAAAATATGCGACAGTAAAAAAATATTTTTTGAATAATTTACTATAGAAAAGGCAATCCCTGGCGTAATTAAAATTTGCGACAGTAATAAATTAATTTTTGAATAATTTACTATAGAAAAGGCAATCCCTGGCGTAATTAAAATTTGCGACAGTAAAAAATTTATTTTTTTGAAAAATTTACTATAGAAAAGGCTATCCCTGGCGTATTTAAAATTCGCGACAGTAAAAAATTATTTTTGGCAAAATTTACTATAGAAAAGGCAATCCCTGTCGTAATTAAAATTTGCGACAGTAAAAAATTATTTTTTGAAAATTTACTATAGAAAAGGCAATCCCTGGCGTAATTAAAATTTGCGACAATAAAAAATTAGTTTTTTTATAATTTACTATAGAAAAGGCAATCCCTGGCGTATTTCAAATTTGCGACAGTATAAAATTAACTTTTGAAAAATTTACTATAATAAAGACAATCCCTGGCGTATTTAAAATTTGCGACAGAAAAAAATTGTTTTTTGAATAATTTACTATAGAAAAGGCAATCCCTGGCGTATTTAAAATATGCGACAGTAAAAAATTATTTTTTGAATAATTTACTATAGAAAAGGCAATCCCTGGCGTAATTAAAATTTGCGACAGTAAAAAATTAATTTTTGAATAATTTACTATAGAAAAGGCAATCCCTGGCGTAATTAAAATTTGCGACAATAAAAAATTTATTTTTTTGAAAAATTTACTATAGAAAAGGCTATCCCTGGCGTATTTAAAATTTGCGACAGTAAAAAATTATTTTTGGCAAAATTTACTATAGAAAAGGCAATCCCTGTCGTAATTAAAATTTGCGACAGTAAAAAATTATTTTTTGAAAATTTACTATAGAAAGGGCAATCCCTGGCGTAATTAAAATTTGCGACAGAAAAAAATTGTTTTTTGAATAATTTACTATAGAAAAGGCAATCCCTGGCGTATTTAAAATATGCGACAGTAAAAAATTATTTTTTGAATAATTTACTATAGAAAAGGCAATCCCTGGCGTAATTAAAATTTGCGACAGTAAAAAATTAATTTTTGAATAATTTACTATAGAAAAGGCAATCCCTGGCGTAATTAAAATTTGCGACAGTAAAAAATTTATTTTTTTGAAAAATTTACTATAGAAATGGCTATCCCTGGCGTATTTAAAATTTGCGACAGTAAAAAATTATTTTTGGCAAAATTTACTATAGAAAAGGCAATCCCTGTCGTAATTAAAATTTGCGACAGTAAAAAATTATTTTTTGAAAATTTACTATAGAAAAGGCAATCCCTGGCGTAATTAAAATTTGCGACGTTAAAAATTAATTTTTGAATAATTTACTTTAGAAAAGGCAATCCCTGGCGTAATTAAAATTTGCGACAGTAAAAAATAAATTTTTGAAAAATTTACTATAGAAAAGGCAATCCCTGGCGTATTTAAAATTTGCGACAGTAAAAAATTATTTTTTGAATAATTTACTATAGAAAAGCCAATCCCTGGCGTAATTAAAATTTGCGACAGTAAAAAATTAGTTTTTTTTTATAATTTACTATAGAAAAGGCAATCCCTGGCGTATTTAAAATTTGCGACAGTATAAAATTAACTTTTCAAAAATTTACTATAATAAAGACAATCCCTGGCGTATTTAAAATTTGCGACAGAAAAAAATGATTTTTTGAATAATTTACTATAGAAAAGGCAATCCCTGGCGTATTTAAAATATGCGACAGTAAAAAATTATTTTTTGAATAATTTACTATAGAAAAGGCAATCCCTGGCGTAATTAAAATTTGCGACAGTAAAAAATTAATTTTTGAATAATTTACTATAGAAAAGGCAATCCTTGGCGTAATTAAAATTTGCCACAGTAAAAAATTAATTTTTGAAAAATTTACTATAGAAATGGCAATCCCTGGCGTATTTAAAATTTGCGACAGTAAAAAATTATTTTTTGAAAAATTTACTATAGAAAAGGCAATCCCTGGCGTAATTAAAATTTGCGACAGTAAAAAACTATTTTTTGAAAAATTTACTATAGGAAAGGCAATCCCTGGCGTAATTAAAATTTGCGACAGTAAAAAATTAATTTTTGAATAATTTACTATAGAAAAGGCAATCCCTGGCGTAATTAAAATTTGCGGCAATAAAAAATTAGTTTTTTTTTATAATTTACTATAGAAAAGGCAATCCCTGGCGTATTTAAAATTTGCGACAGTATAAAATTAACTTTTGAAAAATTTACTATAATAAAGACAATCCCTGGCGTATTTAAAATTTGCGACAGAAAAAAATTGTTTTTTGAATAATTTACTATAGAAAAGGCAATCCCTGGCGTATTTAAAATATGCGACAGTAAAAAATTATTTTTTGAATAATTTACTATAGAAAAGGCAATCCCTGGCGTAATTAAAATTTGCGACAGTAAAAAATTAATTTTTGAATAATTTACTATAGGAAAGGCAATCCCTGGCGTAATTAAAATTTGCCACAGTATAAAATTAATTTTTGAAAAATTTACTATAGAAGAGGCAATCCCTGGCGTAATTAAAATTTGCGAGAGTAAAAAATTATTTTTTGAATAATTTACTATAGAAAAGGCAATCCCTGGCGTAACTAAAATTTGCTACAGAAAAAAATTATTTTTTGAATAATTTACTATAGAAAAGGCAATCCCTGGCGTAATTAAAATTTGCGACAGTAAAAAATTATTTTTTGAATAATTTACTATATAAAAGTCAATCCCTGGCGTAATTAAAATTTGCGACAGTAAAAAATTATTTTTGAATAATTTACTATAGAAAAAGCAATCCCTGGCGTAATTAAAATTTGCGACAGAAAAAAATTATTTTTTGAATAATTTACTATAGAAAAGACAATCCCTGGCGTAATTAAAATTTGCGACAGTAAAAAATTAATTTTTGAAAAATTTACTATAGAATAGGCAATCCCTGGCGTATTTAAAATTTGCGACAGTAAAAAATTAATTTTTGAAAAATTTACTATAGAAAAGGCAATCCCTGGCGTATTTAAAATTTGCGACAGAAAAAAATTATTTTTTGAATAATTTACTATAGAAAAAGCAATCCCTGGCGTATTTAAAATATGCGACAGTAAAAAATTATTTTTTGAATAATTTAATATAGAAAAGGCAATCCCTGGCGTAATTAAAATTTGCGACAGTAAAAAAATTATTTTTTGAATAATTTACTATAGAAAAGGCAATCCCTGGCGTAATTAAAATTTGCGACAGTAAAAAATTTATTTTTTTGAAAAATTTACTATAGAAAAGGCTATCCCTGGCGTATTTAAAATTTGCGACAGTAAAAAATTATTTTTGGCAAAATTTACTATAGAAAAGGCAATCCCTGGCGTAATTAAAATTTGCGACAGTAAAAAATTATTTTTTGCAAAATTTACTATCGAAAAGGCAATCCCTGGCGTAATTAAAATTTGCGACGTTAAAAAATTAATTTTTGAATAATTTACTATAGAAAAGGCAATCCCTGGCGTATTTAAAATTTGCGACAGTAAAAAATTAATTTTTGAAAGATTTACTATAGAAAAGGCAATCCCTGGCGTATTTAAAATTTGCGACAGAAAAAAATTATTTTTTGAATAATTTACTATAGAAAAGGCAATCCCTGGCGTATTTAAAATATGCGACAGTAAAAAATTATTTTTTGAATAATTTAATATAGAAAAGGCAATCCCTGGCGTAATTAAAATTTGCGACAGTAAAAAAATTATTTTTTGAATAATTTACTATAGAAAAGGCAATCCCTGGCGTAATTAAAATTTGCGACAGTAAAAAATTTATTTTTTTGAAAAATTTACTATAGAAAAGGCTATCCCTGGCGTATTTAAAATTTGCCACAGTAAAAAATTATTTTTGGCAAAATTTACTATAGAAAAGGCAATCCCTGGCGTAATTAAAATTTGCGACAGTAAAAAATTATTTTTTGCAAAATTTACTATAGAAAAGGCAATCCCTGGCGTAATTAAAATTTGCGACGTTAAAAAATTAATTTTTGAATAATTTACTTTAGAAAAGGCAATCCCTGGCGTAATTAAAATTTGCGACAGTAAAAAATTAATTTTTGAAAAATTTACTATAGAAAAGGCAATCCCTGGCGTATTTAAAATTTGCGACAATAAAAAATTATTTTTTGAATAATTTACTATAGAAAAGGCAATCCCTGGCGTATTTAAAATTTGCGACAGTAAAAAATTAATTTTTGAAAATTTAACTATAGAAAAGGCAATCCTTTTCGTAATTAAAATTTGCGACAGAAAAAAAATTATTTTTTGAATAATTTACTATAGAAAAGGCAATCCCTGGCGTAATTAAAACTTGCGACAGTAAAAAATTACTTTTTGCAAAATTTACTATAGAAAAGGCAATACCTGGCGTAATTAAAACTTGCGACAGTAAAAAATTATTTTTTGCAAAATCTACTATAGAAAAGGCAATCCCTGGCGTAATTAAAATTTGCGAGAGTAAAAAATTATTTTTTGAATAATTTACTATAGAAAAGGCAATCCCTGGCGTAACTAAAATTTGCTACAGCAAAAAATTATTTTTTGAATAATTTACTATAGAAAAGGCAATCCCTGGCGTAATTAAAATTTGCGACAGTAAAAAATTATTTTTTGAATAATTTACTATATAAAAGTCAATCCCTGGCGTAATTAAAATTTGCGACAGTAAAAAATTATTTTTGAATAATTTACTATAGAAAAGGCAATCCCTGGCGTAATTAAAATTTGCGACAGTAAAAAATTTATTTTTTTGCAAAATTTACTATAGAAAAGGCTATCCCTGGCGTATTTAAAATTTGCGACAGTAAAAATTTATTTTTGGCAAAATTTACTATAGAAAAGGCAATCCCTGGCGTAATTAAAATTTGCGACAGTAAAAAATTATTTTTTGCAAAATCTACTATAGAAAAGGCAATCCCTGGCGTAATTAAAATTTGCGAGAGTAAAAAATTATTTTTTGAATAATTTACTATAGAAAAGGCAATCCCTGGCGTAACTAAAATTTGCGACGTTAAAAAATTATTTTTTGAATAATTTACTATAGAAAAGGCAATCCCTGGCGTAACTAAAATTTGCGACGTTAAAAAATTAATTTTTGAATAATTTACTATAGAAAAGGCAATCCCTGGCGTATTTAAAATATGCGACAGTAAAAAATTATTTTTTGAATAATTTAATATAGAAAAGGCAATCCCTGGCGTAATTAAAATTTGCGACAGTAAAAAAATTATTTTTTGAATAATTTACTATAGAAAAGGCAATCCCTGGCGTAATTAAAATTTGCGACAGTAAAAAATTTATTTTTTTGAAAAATTTACTATAGAAAAGGCTACCCCTGGCGTATTTAAAATTTGCGACAGTAAAAAATTATTTTTGGCAAAATTTACTATAGAAAAGGCAATCCCTGGCGTAATTAAAATTTGCGACAGTAAAAATTATTTTTCGCAAAATTTACTATCGAAAAGGCAATCCCTGGCGTAATTAACATTTGCGACGTTAAAAAATTAATTTTTGGCAAAATTTACTATAGAAAAGGCAATCCCTGGCGTAATTAAAATTTGCGACAGTAAAAAATTATTTTTTGCAAAATTTACTATCGAAAAGGCAATCCCTGGCGTAATTAAAATTTGCGACAGTAAAAAATTAATTTTTGAAAAATTTACTATAGAAAAGGCAATCCCTGGCGTATTTAAAATTTGCGACAGTAAAAAATTAATTTTTGAAAGATTTACTATAGAAAAGGCAATCCCTGGCGTATTTAAAATTTGCGACAGAAAAAAATTATTTTTTGAATAATTTACTATAGAAAAGGCAATCCCTGGCGTAATTAAAACTTGCGACAGTAAAACATTACTTTTTGCAAAATTTACTATAGAAAAAGCAATACCTGGCGTAATTAAAACTTGCGACAGTAAAAAATTATTTTTTGCAAAATCTACTATAGAAAAGGCAATCCCTGGCGTAATTAAAATTTGCGAGAGTAAAAAATTATTTTTTGAATAATTTACTATAGAAAAGGCAATCCCTGGCGTAACTAAAATTTGCTACAGAAAAAAATTATTTTTTGAATAATTTACTATAGAAAAGGCAATCCCTGGCGTAATTAAAATTTGCGACAGTAAAAAATTATTTTTTGAATAATTTACTATATAAAAGTCAATCCCTGGCGTAATTAAAATTTGCGACAGTAAAAAATTATTTTTGAATAATTTACTATAGAAAAGGCAATCCCTGGCGTAATTAAAATTTGCGACAGAAAAAAATTATTTTTTGAATAATTTACTATAGAAAAGACAATCCCTGGCGTAATTAAAATTTGCGACAGTAAAAAATTAATTTTTGAAAAATTTACTATAGAAAAGGCAATCCCTGGCGTATTTAAAATTTGCGACAGTAAAAAATTAATTTTTGAAAGATTTACTATAGAAAAGGCAATCCCTGGCGTATTTAAAATTTGCGACAGAAAAAAATTATTTTTTGAATAATTTACTATAGAAAAGGCAATCCCTGGCGTATTTAAAATATGCGACAGTAAAAAATTATTTTTTGAATAATTTAATATAGAAAAGGCAATCCCTGGCGTAATTAAAATTTGCGACAGTAAAAAAATTATTTTTTGAATAATTTACTATAGAAAAGGCAATCCCTGGCGTAATTAAAATTTGCGACAGTAAAAAATTTATTTTTTTGAAAAATTTACTATAGAAAAGGCTATCCCTGGCGTATTTAAAATTTGCCACAGTAAAAAATTATTTTTGGCAAAATTTACTATAGAAAAGGCAATCCCTGGCGTAATTAAAATTTGCGACAGTAAAAAATTATTTTTTGCAAAATTTACTATAGAAAAGGCAATCCCTGGCGTAATTAAAATTTGCGACGTTAAAAAATTAATTTTTGAATAATTTGCTTTAGAAAAGGCAATCCCTGGCGTAATTAAAATTTGCGACAGTAAAAAATTAATTTTTGAAAAATTTACTATAGAAAAGGCAATCCCTGGCGTATTTAAAATTTGCGACAATAAAAAATTATTTTTTGAATAATTTACTATAGAAAAGGCAATCCCTGGCGTATTTAAAATTTGCGACAGTAAAAAATTAATTTTTGAAAATTTAACTATAGAAAAGGCAATCCTTTTCGTAATTAAAATTTGCGACAGAAAAAAATTTATTTTTTGAATAATTTACTATAGAAAAGGCAATCCCTGGCGTATTTAAAATATGCGACAGTAAAAAATTATTTTTTGAATAATTTAATATAGAAAAGGCAATCCCTGGCGTAATTAAAATTTGCGACAGTAAAAAATTAATTTTTGAATAATTTACTATAGGAAAGGCAATCCCTGGCGTAATTAAAATTTGCCACAGTATAAAATTAATTTTTGAAAAATTTACTATAGAAGAGGCAATCCCTGGCGTATTTCAAATTTGCGACAGAAAAAAATTATTTTTTGAATAATTTACTATAGAAAAGGCAATCCCTGGCGTATTTACAATATGCGACAGTAAAAAATTATTTGTTGAATAATTTACTATAGAAAAGGCAATCCCTGGCGTAATTAAAATTTGCGACAGTAAAAAATTAATTTTTGAATAATTTACTATAGGAAAGGCAATCCCTGGCGTAATTAAAATTTGCCACAGTATAAAATTAATTTTTGAAAAATTTACTATAGAAGAGGCAATCCCTGGCGTATTTCAAATTTGCGACAGAAAAAAATTATTTTTTGAATAATTTACTATAGAAAAGGCAATCCCTGGCGTATTTAAAATATGCGACAGTAAAAAAATATTTTTTGAATAATTTACTATAGAAAAGGCAATCCCTGGCGTAATTAAAATTTGCGACAGTAAAAAATTAATTTTTGAATAATTTACTATAGAAAAGGCAATCCCTGGCGTAATTAAAATTTGCGACAATAAAAAATTAATTTTTGAAAAATTTACTATAGAAAAGGCAATCCCTGGCGTATTTAAAATTTGCGACAGTAAAAAATTATTTTTTGAATAATTTACTATAGAAAAGGCAATCCCTGGCGTAATTAAAATTTGCGACAGTAAAAAATTATTGTTTGAATAATTTACTATAGAAAAGGCAATCCCTGGCGTATTTAAAATTTGCGACAGAAAAAAATTATTTTTTGAAAAATTTACTATAGAAAAGGCAATCCCTGGCGTATTTAAAATTTACGACAGTAAAAAATTAATTTTTGAAAAATTTACTACAGAAAAGGCAATCCCTGGCGTATTTAAAATTTGCGACAGTAAAAAATTATTTTTTGAATAATTTACTATAGAAAAGGCAATCCCTGGCGTAATTAAAACTTGCGACAGTAAAAAATTACTTTTTGCAAAATTTACTATAGAAAAGGCAATACCTGGCGTAATTAAAACTTGCGACAGTAAAAAATTATTTTTTGCAAAATCTACTATAGAAAAGGCAATCCCTGGCGTAATTAAAATTTGCGAGAGTAAAAAATTATTTTTTGAATAATTTACTATAGAAAAGGCAATCCCTGGCGTAACTAAAATTTGCTACAGAAAAAAATTATTTTTTGAATAATTTACTATAGAAAAGGCAATCCCTGGCGTATTTAAAATATGCGACAGTAAAAAATTATTTTTTGAATAATTTAATATAGAAAAGGCAATCCCTGGCGTAATTAAAATTTGCGACAGTAAAAAAATTATTGTTTGAATAATTTACTATAGAAAAGGCAATCCCTGGCGTAATTAAAATTTGCGACAGTAAAAAATTTATTTTTTTGAAAAATTTACTATAGAAAAGGCTATCCCTGGCGTATTTAAAATTTGCCACAGTAAAAAATTATTTTTGGCAAAATTTACTATAGAAAAGGCAATCCCTGGCGTAATTAAAATTTGCGACAGTAAAAAATTATTTTTTGCAAAATTTACTATAGAAAAGGCAATCCCTGGCGTAATTAAAATTTGCGACGTTAAAAAATTAATTTTTGAATAATTTACTTTAGAAAAGGCAATCCCTGGCGTAATTAAAATTTGCGACAGTAAAAAATTAATTTTTGAAAAATTTACTATAGAAAAGGCAATCCCTGGCGTATTTAAAATTTGCGACAATAAAAAATTATTTTTTGAATAATTTACTATAGAAAAGGCAATCCCTGGCGTATTTAAAATTTGCGACAGCAAAAAATTAATTTTTGAAAATTTAACTATAGAAAAGGCAATCCTTTTCGTAATTAAAATTTGCGACAGAAAAAAAATTATTTTTTGAATAATTTACTATAGAAAAGGCAATCCCTGGCGTAATTAAAATTTGCGACAGTAAAAAATTATTTTTTGCAAAATTTACTATCGAAAAGGCAATCCCTGGCGTAATTAAAATTTTCGACGTTAAAAAATTAGTTTTTGAATAATTTACTTTAGAAAAGGCAATCCCTGGCGTAATTAAAATTTGCGACAGTAAAAAATTAATTTTTGAAAAATTTACTATAGAAAAGGCAATCCCTGGCGTATTTAAAATTTGCGACAGTAAAAAATTATTTTTTGAATAATTTACTTTAGAAAAGGCAATCCCTGGCGTAATTAAAATTTGCGACAGTAAAAAATTAATTTTTGAAAAATTTACTATAGAAAAGGCAATCCCTGGCGTATTTAAAATTTTCGACAGTAAAAAATTATTTTTTGAATAATTTACTATAGAAAAGGCAATCCCTGGCGTATTTAAAATTTGCGACAGTAAAAAATTATTTTTTGAAAAATTTACTATAGAAAAGGCAATCCCTGGCGTAATTAAAATTTGCGACAGTAAAAAACTAATTTTTGAAAAATTTACTATAGAAAAGGCAATCCCTGGCGTAATTAAAATTTGCGACAGTAAAAAATTAATTTTTGAATAATTTACTATAGAAAAGGAAATCCCTGGCGTAATTAAAATTTGCGACAGTAAAAAATTAATTGTTGAATAATTTACTATAGGAAAGGCAATCCCTGGCGTAATTAAAATTTGCCACAGTATAAAATTAATTTTTGAAAAATTTACTATAGAAGAGGCAATCCCTGGCGTATTTCAAATTTGCGACAGAAAAAAATTATTTTTTGAATAATTTACTATAGAAAAGGCAATCCCTGGCGTATTTAAAATATGCGACAGTAAAAAAATATTTTTTGAATAATTTACTATAGAAAAGGCAATCCCTGGCGTAATTAAAATTTGCGACAGTAAAAATTAATTTTTGAATAATTTACTATAGAAAAGGCAATCCCTGGCGTAATTAAAATTTGCGACAATAAAAAATTAATTTTTGAAAAATTTACTATAGAAAAGGCAATCCCTGGCGTATTTAAAATTTGCGACAGTAAAAAAATATTTTTTGAATAATTTACTAAAGAAAAGGCAATCCCTGGCGTAATTAAAATTTGCGACAGTAAAAAATTATTGTTTGAATATTTTACTATAGAAAAGGCAATCCCTGGCGTATTTAAAATTTGCGACAGAAAAAAATTATTTTTTGAAAAATTTACTATAGAAAAGGCAATCCCTGGCGTATTTAAAATTTACGACAGTAAAAAATTAATTTTTGAAAAATTTACTACAGAAAAGGCAATCCCTGGCGTATTTAAAATTTGCGACAGTAAAAAATTATTTTTTGAATAATTTACTATAGAAAAGCAATCCCTGGCGTAATTAAAACTTGCGACAGTAAAAAATTACTTTTTGCAAAATTTACTATAGAAATGGCAATACCTGGCGTAATTAAAACTTGCGACAGTAAAAAATAATTTTTTGCAAAATCTACTATAGAAAAGGCAATCCCTGGCGTAATTAAAATTTGCGAGAGTAAAAAATTATTTTTTGAATAATTTACTATAGAAAAGGCAATCCCTGGCGTAACTAAAATTTGCTACAGAAAAAAATTATTTTTTGAATAATTTACTATAGAAAAGGCAATCCCTGGCGTAATTAAAATTTGCGACAGTAAAAAATTATTTTTTGAATAATTTACTATATAAAAGTCAATCCCTGGCGTAATTAAAATTTGCGACAGTAAAAAATTATTTTTGAATAATTTACTATAGAAAAGGCAATCCCTGGCGTAATTAAAATTTGCGACAGAAAAAAATTATTTTTTGAATAATTTACTATAGAAAAGGCAATCCCTGGCGTATTTAAAATTTGCGACAATAAAAAATTATTTTTTGAATAATTTACTATAGAAAAGGCAATCCCTGGCGTATTTAAAATTTGCGACAGTAAAAAATTAATTTTTGAAAATTTAACTATAGAAAAGGCAATCCTTTTCGTAATTAAAATTTGCGACAGAAAAAAAATTATTTTTTGAATAATTTACTATAGAAAAGGCAATCCCTGGCGTAATTAAAATTTGCGACAGTAAAAAACTAATTTTTGAAAAATTTACTATAGAAAAGGCAATCCCTGGCGTAATTAAAATTTGCGACAGTAAAAAATTATTTTTTGCAAAATTTACTATCGAAAAGGCAATCCTTGGCGTAATTAAAATTTGCGACGTTAAAAAATTAATTTTTGAATAATTTACTTTAGAAAAGGCAATCCCTGGCGTAATTAAAATTTGCGACAGTAAAAAATTAATTTTTGAAAAATTTACTATAGAAAAGGCAATCCCTGGCGTATTTAAAATTTGCGACAGTAAAAAATTATTTTTTGAATAATTTACTTTAGAAAAGGCAATCCCTGGCGTAATTAAAATTTGCGACAGTAAAAAATTAATTTTTGAAAAATTTACTATAGAAAAGGCAATCCCTGGCGTATTTAAAATTTGCGACAGTAAAAAATTATTTTTTGAATAATTTACTATAGAAAAGGCAATCCCTGGCGTATTTAAAATTTGCGACAGTAAAAAATTATTTTTTGAAAAATTTACTATAGAAAAGGCAATCCCTGGCGTAATTAAAATTTGCGACAGTAAAAAACTAATTTTTGAAAAATTTACTATAGAAAAGGCAATCCCTGGCGTAATTAAAATTTGCGACAGTAAAAAATTAATTTTTGAATAATTTACTATAGAAAAGGCAATCCCTGGCGTAATTAAAATTTGCGACAATAAAAAATTAGTTTTTTTATAATTTACTATAGAAAAGGCAATCCCTGGCGTATTTAAAATTTGCGACAGTATAAAATTAACTTTTGAAAAATTTACTATAATAAAGACAATCCCTGGCGTATTTAAAATTTGCGACAGAAAAAAATTGTTTTTTGAATAATTTACTATAGAAAAGGCAATCCCTGGCGTATTTAAAATATGCGACAGTAAAAAATTATTTTTTGAATAATTTACTATAGAAAAGGCAATCCCTGGCGTAATTAAAATTTGCGACAGTAAAAAATTAATTTTTGAATAATTTACTATAGGAAAGGCAATCCCTGGCGTAATTAAAATTTGCCACAGTATAAAATTAATTTTTGAAAAATTTACTATGGAAGAGGCAATCCCTGGCGTATTTCAAATTTGCTACAGAAAAAAATTATTTTTTGAATAATTTACTATAGAAAAGGCAATCCCTGGCGTATTTAAAATATGCGACAGTAAAAAAATATTTTTTGAATAATTTACTATAGAAAAGGCAATCCCTGGCGTAATTAAAATTTGCGACAGTAAAAAATTAATTTTTGAATAATTTACTATAGAAAAGGCAATCCCTGGCGTAATTAAAATTTGCGACAATAAAAAATTAATTTTTGAAAAATTTACTATAGAAAAGGCAATCCCTGGCGTATTTAAAATTTGCGACAGTAAAAAATTATTTTTTGAATAATTTACTATAGAAAAGGCAATCCCTGGCGTAATTAAAATTTGCGACAGTAAAAAATTATTGTTTGAATAATTTACTATAGAAAAGGCAATCCCTGGCGTATTTAAAATTTGCGACAGAAAAAAATTATTTTTTGAAAAAGTTACTATAGAAAAGGCAATCCCTGGCGTATTTAAAATTTACGACAGTAAAAAATTAATTTTTGAAAAATTTACTACAGAAAAGGCAATCCCTGCGGTATTTAAAATTTGCGACAGTAAAAAATTATTTTTTGAATAATTTACTATAGAAAAGGCAATCCCTGGCGTAATTAAAACTTGCGACAGTAAAAAATTACTTTTTGCAAAATTTACTATAGAAAAGGCAATACCTGGCGTAATTAAAACTTGCGACAGTAAAAAATAATTTTTTGCAAAATCTACTATAGAAAAGGCAATCCCTGGGGTAATTAAAATTTGCGAGAGTAAAAAATTATTTTTTGAATAATTTACTATAGAAAAGGCAATCCCTGGCGTAACTAAAATTTGCTACAGAAAAAAATTATTTTTTGAATAATTTACTATAGAAAAGGCAATCCCTGGAGTAATTAAAATTTGCGACAGTAAAAAATTATTTTTTGAATAATTTACTATATAAAAGTCAATCCCTGGCGTAATTAAAATTTGCGACAGTAAAAAATTAATTTTTGAAAAATTTACTATAGAAAAGGCAATCCCTGGCGTATTTAAAATTTGCGACAGTAAAAAATTAATTTTTGAAAAATTTACTATAGAAAAGGCAATCCCTGGCGTATTTAAAATATGCGACAGAAAAAAATTATTTTTTGAATAATTTACTATAGAAAAGGCAATCCCTGGCGTATTTAAAATATGCGACAGTAAAAAATTATTTTTTGAATAATTTAATATAGAAAAGGCAATGCCTGGCGTAATTAAAATTTGCGACAGTAAAAAAATTATTTTTGAATAATTTACTATAGAAAAGGCAATCCCTGGCGTAATTAAAATTTGCGACAGTAAAAAATTTATTTTTTTGAAAAATTTACTATAGAAAAGGCTATCCCTGGCGTATTTAAAATTTGCGACAGTAAAAAATTATTTTTGGCAAAATTTACTATAGAAAAGGCAATCCCTGGCGTAATTAAAATTTGCGACAGTAAAAAATTATTTTTTGCAAAATTTACTATAGAAAAGGCAATCCCTGGCGTAATTAAAATTTGCGACGTTAAAAAATTAATTTTTGAATAATTTACTTTAGAAAAGGCAATTCTTGGCGTAATTAAAATTTGCGACAGTAAAAAATTAATTTTTGAAAAATTTACTATAGAAAAGGCAATACCTGGCGTATTTAAAATTTGCGACAGTAAAAAATTATTTTTTGAATAATTTACTATAGAAAAGGCAATCCCAGGCGTATTTAAAATTTGCGACAGTAAAAAATTAATTTTTAAAATTTAACTATAGAAAAGGCAATCCTTTTCGTAATTAAAATTTGCGACAGAAAAAAAATTATTTTTTGAATAATTTACTATAGAAAAGGCAATGCCTGGCGTAATTAAAATTTGCGACAGTAAAATAGTTTTTTTTTTATAATTTACTATAGAAAAGGCAATCCCTGGCGTATTTAAAATTTGCGACAATATAATTTTAACTTTTGAAAAATTTACTATAGAAAAGGCAATCCCTGACGTATTTAAAATTTGCGACAGTAAAAAATTAATTTTTGAAAAATTTACTATAGAAAAGGCAATCCCTGGCGTATTTAAAATTTGCGACAGAAATAAATTATTTTTTGAATAATTTACTATAGAAAAGGCAATCCCTGGCGTATTTAAAATATGCGACAGTAAAAAATTATTTTTTGAATAATTTAATATAGAAAAGGCAATCCCTGGCGTAATTAAAATTTGCGACAGTAAAAAAATTATTTTTGAATAATTTACTATAGAAAAGGCAATCCCTGGCGTAATTAAAATTTGCGACAATAAAAAATTTATTTTTTTGAAAAATTTACTATAGAAAAGGCTATCCCTGGCGTATTTAAAATTTGCGACAGTAAAAAATTATTTTTGGCAAAATTTACTATAGAAAAGGCAATCCCTGGCGTAATTAAAATTTGCGACAGTAAAAAATTATTTTTTGCAAAATTTAATATAGAAAAGGCAATCCCTGGCGTAATTAAAATTTGCGACGTTAAAAAATTAATTTTTGAATAATTTACTTTAGAAAAGGCAATCCTTGGCGTAATTAAAATTTGCGACAGTAAAAAATTAATTTTTGAAAAATTTACTATAGAAAAGGCAATCCCTGGCGTATTTAAAATTTGCGACAGTAAAAAATTATTTTTTGAATAATTTACTATAGAAAAGGCAATCCCAGGTGTATTTAAAATTTGCGACAGTAAAAAATTAATTTTTAAAATTTAACTATAGAAAAGGCAATCCTTTTCGTAATTAAAATTTGCGACAGAAAAAAAATTATTTTTTGAATAATTTACTATAGAAAAGGCAATGCCTGGCGTAATTAAAATTTGCGACAGTAAAAAATTAGTTTTTTTATAATTTACTATAGAAAAGGCAATCCCTGGCGTATTTAAAATTTGCGACAATATAATTTTAACTTTTGAAAAATTTACTATAATAAAGACAATCCCTGGCGGATTTAAAATTTGCGACAGAAAAAAATTGTTTTTTGAATAATTTACTATAGAAAAGGCAATCCCTGGCGTATTTAAAATATGCGACAGTAAAAAATTATTTTTTGAATAATTTACTATAGAAAAGGCAATCCCTGGCATAATTAAAATTTGCGACAGTAAAAAATTAATTTTTGAATAATTTACTATAGAAAAGGCAATCCCTGGCGTAATTAAAATTTGCCACAGTAAAAAATTAATTTTTGAAAAATTTACTATAGAAAAGGAAATCCCTGGCGTATTTAAAATTTGCGACAGTAAAAAATTATTTTTTGAAAAACTTACTATAGAAAAGGCAATCCCTGGAGTAATTAAAATTTGCGACATTAAAAAACTATTTTTTGAAAAATTTACTATAGAAAAGCAATCCCTGGCGTAATTAAAATTTGCGACAGTAAAAAATTAATTTTTGAATAATTTACTATAGAAAAGGCAATCCCTGGCGTAATTAAAATTTGCGACAGTAAAAAATTATTTTTTGAATAATTTACTATAGAAAAGGCAATCCCTGGCGTAATTAAAACTTGCGACAGTAAAAAATTACTTTTTGCAAAATTTACTATAGAAAAGGTAATACCTGGCGTAATTAAAACTTGCGACAGTAAAAAATTATTTTTTGCAAAATCTACTATAGAAAAGGCAATCCCTGGCGTAATTAAAATTTGCGAGAGTAAAAAATTATTTTTTGAATAATTTACTATAGAAAAGGCAATCCCTGGCGTAACTAAAATTTGCTGCAGAAAAAAATTATTTTTTGAATAATTTACTATAGAAAAGGCAATCCCTGGCGTAATTAAAATTTGCGACAGTAAAAAATTATTTTTTGAATAATTTACTATATAAAAGTCAATCCCTGGCGTAACTAAAATTTGCTGCAGAAAAAAATTATTTTTTGAATAATTTACTATAGAAAAGGCAATCCCTGGCGTAATTAAAATTTGCGACAGTAAAAAATTATTTTTTGAATAATTTACTATATAAAAGTCAATCCCTGGCGTAATTAAAATTTGCGACAGTAAAAAATTATTTTTGAATAATTTACTATAGAAAAGGCAATCCCTGGCGTAATTAAAATTTGCGACAGAAAAAAATTATTTTTTGAATAATTTACTATAGAAAAGGCAATACCTGGCGTATTTAAAATTTGCGACAGTAAAAAATTATTTTTTGAATAATTTACTATAGAAAAGGCAATCCCTGGCGTAATTAAAATTTGCGACAGTAAAAAATTATTGTTTGAATAATTTACTATAGAAAAGGCAATCCCTGGCGTATTTAAAATTTGCGACAGAAAAAAATTATTTTTTGAAAAATTTACTATAGAAAAGGCAATCCCTGGCGTATTTAAAATTTACGACAGTAAAAAATTAATTTTTGAAAAATTTACTACAGAAAAGGCAATCCCTGGCGTATTTAAAATTTGCGACAGTAAACAATTATTTTTTGAATAATTTACTATAGAAAAGGCAATCCCTGGCGTAATTAAAACTTGCGACAGTAAAAAATTACTTTTTGCAAAATTTACTATAGAAAAGGCAATACCTGGCGCAATTAAAACTTGCGACAGTAAAAAATTATTTTTGGCAAAATTAACTATAGAAAAGGCAATCCCTGGCGTAATTAAAATTTGCGACAGTAAAAAATTATTTTTTGTAAAATTTACTATAGAAAAGGCAATCCCTGGCGTAATTAAAATTTGCGACGTTAAAAAATTAATTTTTGAATAATTTACTTTAGAAAAGGCAATCCCTGGCGTAATTAAAATTTGCGACAGTAAAAAATTAATTTTTTTATAATTTACTATAGAAAAGGCAATCCCTGGCGTATTTAAAATTTGCGACAATATAATTTTAACTTTTGAAAAATTTACTATAATAAAGACAATCCCTGGCGGATTTAAAATTTGCGACAGAAAAAAATTGTTTTTTGAATAATTTACTATAGAAAAGGCAATCCCTGGCGTATTTAAAATATGCGACAGTAAAAAATTATTTTTTCAATAATTTACTATAGAAAAGGCAATCCCTGGCGTAATTAAAATTTGCGACAGTAAAAAATTATTTTTTGAATAATTTACTATAGAAAAGACAATCCCTGGCGTATTTAAAATTTGCGACAGTATAAAATTAATTTTTGAAAAATTTACTATAGAAAAGGCAATCCCTGGCGTAATTAAAACTTGCGACAGTAAAAAATTAATTTTTGCAAAATTTACTATAGAAAAGGCAATCCCTGGCGTATTTAAAATTTGCGACAGAAAAAAATTATTTTTTGCAAAATTTACTATAGAAAAGGCAATCCCTGGCGTATTTAAAATTTGCGACAGTAAAAAATTATTTTTTGAATAATTTACTATAGAAAAGCCAATCCCTGGCGTATTTAAAATTTGCGACAGTAAAAAATTATTTTTTGAATAATTTACTATAGAAAAGGCAATACCTGGCGTAATTAAAATTTGCGACAGTAAAAAATTATTGTTTGAATAATTTACTATAGAAAAGGCAATCCCTGGCGTATTTAAAATTTGCGACAGAAAAAAATTATTTTTTGAAAAATTTACTATAGAAAAGGCAATCCCTGGCGTATTTAAAATTTACGACAGTAAAAAATTAATTTTTGAAGAATTCACTACAGAAAAGGCAATCCCTGGAGTATTTAAAATTTGCGACAGTAAAAAATTATTTTTTGAATAATTTACTATAGAAAAGGCAATCCCTGGCGTAATTAAAACTTGCGACAGTAAAAAATTACTTTTTGCAAAATTTACTATAGAAAAGGCAATACTTGGCGTAATTAAAACTTGCGACAGTAAAAAATTATTTTTTGCAAAATCTACTATAGAAAAGGCAATCCCTGGCGTAATTAAAATTTGCGACAGTAAAAAATTATTTTTTAATAATTTACTATAGAAAAGGCAATCCCTGGCGTAATTAATATTTGCTACAGAAAAAAATTATTTTTTGAATAATTTACTATAGAAAAGGCAATCCCTGGCGTAATTAAAATTTGCGACGTTAAAAAATTAATTTTTGAATAATTTACTTTAGAAAAGGCAATCCCTGGCGTAATTAAAATTTGCGACAGTAAAAAATTAATTTTTTTATAATTTACTATAGAAAAGGCAATCCCTGGCGTATTTAAAATTTGCGACAATATTATTTTAACTTTTGAAAAATTTACTATAATAAAGACAATCCCTGGCGGATTTAAAATTTGCGACAGAAAAAAATTGTTTTTTGAATAATTTACTATAGAAAAGGCAATCCCTGGCGTATTTAAAATATGCGACAGTAAAAAATTATTTTTTCAATAATTTACTATAGAAAAGGCAATCCCTGGCGTAATTAAAATTTGCGACAGTAAAAAATTATTTTTTGAATAATTTACTATAGAAAAGACAATCCCTGGCGTATTTAAAATTTGCGACAGTATAAAATTAATTTTTGAAAAATTTACTATAGAAAAGGCAATCCCTGGCGTAATTAAAACTTGCGACAGTAAAAAATTAATTTTTGCAAAATTTACTATAGAAAAGGCAATCCCTGGCGTATTTAAAATTTGCGACAGAAAAAAATTATTTTTTGCAAAATTTACTATAGAAAAGGCAATCCCTGGCGTATTTAAAATTTGCGACAGTAAAAAATTATTTTTTGAATAATTTACTATAGAAAAGCCAATCCCTGGCGTATTTAAAATTTGCGACAGTAAAAAATTATTTTTTGAATAATTTACTATAGAAAAGGCAATACCTGGCGTAATTAAAATTTGCGACAGTAAAAAATTATTGTTTGAATAATTTACTATAGAAAAGGCAATCCCTGGCGTATTTAAAATTTGCGACAGAAAAAAATTATTTTTTGAAAAATTTACTATAGAAAAGGCAATCCCTGGCGTATTTAAAATTTACGACAGTAAAAAATTAATTTTTGAAGAATTCACTACAGAAAAGGCAATCCCTGGAGTATTTAAAATTTGCGACAGTAAAAAATTATTTTTTGAATAATTTACTATAGAAAAGGCAATCCCTGGCGTAATTAAAATTTGCGACAATAAAAAATTAATTTTTGAAAAATTTACTATAGAAAAGGCAATCCCTGGCGTATTTAAAATTTGCGACAGTAAAAAAATATTTTTTGAATAATTTACTAAAGAAAAGGCAATCCCTGGCGTAATTAAAATTTGCGACAGTAAAAAATTATTGTTTGAATATTTTACTATAGAAAAGGCAATCCCTGGCGTATTTAAAATTTGCGACAGAAAAAAATTATTTTTTGAAAAATTTACTATAGAAAAGGCAATCCCTGGCGTATTTAAAATTTACGACAGTAAAAAATTAATTTTTGAAAAATTTACTACAGAAAAGGCAATCCCTGGCGTATTTAAAATTTGCGACAGTAAAAAATTATTTTTTGAATAATTTACTATAGAAAAGCAATCCCTGGCGTAATTAAAACTTGCGACAGTAAAAAATTACTTTTTGCAAAATTTACTATAGAAATGGCAATACCTGGCGTAATTAAAACTTGCGACAGTAAAAAATAATTTTTTGCAAAATCTACTATAGAAAAGGCAATCCCTGGCGTAATTAAAATTTGCGAGAGTAAAAAATTATTTTTTGAATAATTTACTATAGAAAAGGCAATCCCTGGCGTAACTAAAATTTGCTACAGAAAAAAATTATTTTTTGAATAATTTACTATAGAAAAGGCAATCCCTGGCGTAATTAAAATTTGCGACAGTAAAAAATTATTTTTTGAATAATTTACTATATAAAAGTCAATCCCTGGCGTAATTAAAATTTGCGACAGTAAAAAATTATTTTTGAATAATTTACTATAGAAAAGGCAATCCCTGGCGTAATTAAAATTTGCGACAGAAAAAAATTATTTTTTGAATAATTTACTATAGAAAAGGCAATCCCTGGCGTATTTAAAATTTGCGACAATAAAAAATTATTTTTTGAATAATTTACTATAGAAAAGGCAATCCCTGGCGTATTTAAAATTTGCGACAGTAAAAAATTAATTTTTGAAAATTTAACTATAGAAAAGGCAATCCTTTTCGTAATTAAAATTTGCGACAGAAAAAAAATTATTTTTTGAATAATTTACTATAGAAAAGGCAATCCCTGGCGTAATTAAAATTTGGGACAGTAAAAAATTATTTTTTGCAAAATTTACTATCGAAAAGGCAATCCTTGGCGTAATTAAAATTTGCGACGTTAAAAAATTAATTTTTGAATAATTTACTTTAGAAAAGGCAATCCCTGGCGTAATTAAAATTTGCGACAGTAAAAAATTAATTTTTGAAAAATTTACTATAGAAAAGGCAATCCCTGGCGTATTTAAAATTTGCGACAGTAAAAAATTATTTTTTGAATAATTTACTTTAGAAAAGGCAATCCCTGGCGTAATTAAAATTTGCGACAGTAAAAAATTAATTTTTGAAAAATTTACTATAGAAAAGGCAATCCCTGGCGTATTTAAAATTTGCGACAGTAAAAAATTATTTTTTGAATAATTTACTATAGAAAAGGCAATCCCTGGCGTATTTAAAATTTGCGACAGTAAAAAATTATTTTTTGAAAAATTTACTATAGAAAAGGCAATCCCTGGCGTAATTAAAATTTGCGACAGTAAAAAACTAATTTTTGAAAAATTTACTATAGAAAAGGCAATCCCTGGCATAATTAAAATTTGCGACAGTAAAAAATTAATTTTTGAATAATTTACTATAGAAAAGGCAATCCCTGGCGTAATTAAAATTTGCGACAATAAAAAATTAGTTTTTTTATAATTTACTATAGAAAAGGCAATCCCTGGCGTATTTAAAATTTGCGACAGTATAAAATTAACTTTTGAAAAATTTACTATAATAAAGACAATCCCTGGCGTATTTAAAATTTGCGACAGAAAAAAATTGTTTTTTGAATAATTTACTATAGAAAAGGCAATCCCTGGCGTATTTAAAATATGCGACAGTAAAAAATTATTTTTTGAATAATTTACTATAGAAAAGGCAATCCCTGGCGTAATTAAAATTTGCGACAGTAAAAAATTAATTTTTGAATAATTTACTATAGGAAAGGCAATCCCTGGCGTAATTAAAATTTGCCACAGTATAAAATTAATTTTTGAAAAATTTACTATGGAAGAGGCAATCCCTGGCGTATTTCAAATTTGCTACAGAAAAAAATTATTTTTTGAATAATTTACTATAGAAAAGGCAATCCCTGGCGTATTTAAAATATGCGACAGTAAAAAAATATTT
Organism: Dioctria linearis; assembly: GCA_963930735.1. Classification (NCBI taxonomy): domain Eukaryota; kingdom Metazoa; phylum Arthropoda; class Insecta; order Diptera; family Asilidae; genus Dioctria; species Dioctria linearis. The sequence goes on along the minus strand of CAWVNZ010001759.1, from coordinate 52,380 downwards.
TTTGAATAATTTACTATAGAAAAGGCAATCCCTGGCGTAATTAAAATTTGCGACAGTAAAAAATTAATTTTTGAATAATTTACTATAGAAAAGGCAATCCCTGGCGTAATTAAAATTTGCGACAATAAAAAATTAATTTTTGAAAAATTTACTATAGAAAAGGCAATCCCTGGCGTATTTAAAATTTGCGACAGTAAAAAATTATTTTTTGAATAATTTACTATAGAAAAGGCAATCCCTGGCGTAATTAAAATTTGCGACAGTAAAAAATTATTGTTTGAATAATTTACTATAGAAAAGGCAATCCCTGGCGTATTTAAAATTTGCGACAGAAAAAAATTATTTTTTGAAAAAGTTACTATAGAAAAGGCAATCCCTGGCGTATTTAAAATTTACGACAGTAAAAAATTAATTTTTGAAAAATTTACTACAGAAAAGGCAATCCCTGCGGTATTTAAAATTTGCGACAGTAAAAAATTATTTTTTGAATAATTTACTATAGAAAAGGCAATCCCTGGCGTAATTAAAACTTGCGACAGTAAAAAATTACTTTTTGCAAAATTTACTATAGAAAAGGCAATACCTGGCGTAATTAAAACTTGCGACAGTAAAAAATAATTTTTTGCAAAATCTACTATAGAAAAGGCAATCCCTGGGGTAATTAAAATTTGCGAGAGTAAAAAATTATTTTTTGAATAATTTACTATAGAAAAGGCAATCCCTGGCGTAACTAAAATTTGCTACAGAAAAAAATTATTTTTTGAATAATTTACTATAGAAAAGGCAATCCCTGGAGTAATTAAAATTTGCGACAGTAAAAAATTATTTTTTGAATAATTTACTATATAAAAGTCAATCCCTGGCGTAATTAAAATTTGCGACAGTAAAAAATTAATTTTTGAAAAATTTACTATAGAAAAGGCAATCCCTGGCGTATTTAAAATTTGCGACAGTAAAAAATTAATTTTTGAAAAATTTACTATAGAAAAGGCAATCCCTGGCGTATTTAAAATATGCGACAGAAAAAAATTATTTTTTGAATAATTTACTATAGAAAAGGCAATCCCTGGCGTATTTAAAATATGCGACAGTAAAAAATTATTTTTTGAATAATTTAATATAGAAAAGGCAATGCCTGGCGTAATTAAAATTTGCGACAGTAAAAAAATTATTTTTGAATAATTTACTATAGAAAAGGCAATCCCTGGCGTAATTAAAATTTGCGACAGTAAAAAATTTATTTTTTTGAAAAATTTACTATAGAAAAGGCTATCCCTGGCGTATTTAAAATTTGCGACAGTAAAAAATTATTTTTGGCAAAATTTACTATAGAAAAGGCAATCCCTGGCGTAATTAAAATTTGCGACAGTAAAAAATTATTTTTTGCAAAATTTACTATAGAAAAGGCAATCCCTGGCGTAATTAAAATTTGCGACGTTAAAAAATTAATTTTTGAATAATTTACTTTAGAAAAGGCAATTCTTGGCGTAATTAAAATTTGCGACAGTAAAAAATTAATTTTTGAAAAATTTACTATAGAAAAGGCAATACCTGGCGTATTTAAAATTTGCGACAGTAAAAAATTATTTTTTGAATAATTTACTATAGAAAAGGCAATCCCAGGCGTATTTAAAATTTGCGACAGTAAAAAATTAATTTTTAAAATTTAACTATAGAAAAGGCAATCCTTTTCGTAATTAAAATTTGCGACAGAAAAAAAATTATTTTTTGAATAATTTACTATAGAAAAGGCAATGCCTGGCGTAATTAAAATTTGCGACAGTAAAAAATTAGTTTTTTTATAATTTACTATAGAAAAGGCAATCCCTGGCGTATTTAAAATTTGCGACAATATAATTTTAACTTTTGAAAAATTTACTATAGAAAAGGCAATCCCTGGCGTATTTAAAATTTGCGACAGTAAAAAATTAATTTTTGAAAAATTTACTATAGAAAAGGCAATCCCTGGCGTATTTAAAATTTGCGACAGAAATAAATTATTTTTTGAATAATTTACTATAGAAAAGGCAATCCCTGGCGTATTTAAAATATGCGACAGTAAAAAATTATTTTTTGAATAATTTAATATAGAAAAGGCAATCCCTGGCGTAATTAAAATTTGCGACAGTAAAAAAATTATTTTTGAATAATTTACTATAGAAAAGGCAATCCCTGGCGTAATTAAAATTTGCGACAATAAAAAATTTATTTTTTTGAAAAATTTACTATAGAAAAGGCTATCCCTGGCGTATTTAAAATTTGCGACAGTAAAAAATTATTTTTGGCAAAATTTACTATAGAAAAGGCAATCCCTGGCGTAATTAAAATTTGCGACAGTAAAAAATTATTTTTTGCAAAATTTACTATAGAAAAGGCAATCCCTGGCGTAATTAAAATTTGCGACGTTAAAAAATTAATTTTTGAATAATTTACTTTAGAAAAGGCAATCCTTGGCGTAATTAAAATTTGCGACAGTAAAAAATTAATTTTTGAAAAATTTACTATAGAAAAGGCAATCCCTGGCGTATTTAAAATTTGCGACAGTAAAAAATTATTTTTTGAATAATTTACTATAGAAAAGGCAATCCCAGGTGTATTTAAAATTTGCGACAGTAAAAAATTAATTTTTAAAATTTAACTATAGAAAAGGCAATCCTTTTCGTAATTAAAATTTGCGACAGAAAAAAAATTATTTTTTGAATAATTTACTATAGAAAAGGCAATGCCTGGCGTAATTAAAATTTGCGACAGTAAAAAATTAGTTTTTTTATAATTTACTATAGAAAAGGCAATCCCTGGCGTATTTAAAATTTGCGACAATATAATTTTAACTTTTGAAAAATTTACTATAATAAAGACAATCCCTGGCGGATTTAAAATTTGCGACAGAAAAAAATTGTTTTTTGAATAATTTACTATAGAAAAGGCAATCCCTGGCGTATTTAAAATATGCGACAGTAAAAAATTATTTTTTGAATAATTTACTATAGAAAAGGCAATCCCTGGCATAATTAAAATTTGCGACAGTAAAAAATTAATTTTTGAATAATTTACTATAGAAAAGGCAATCCCTGGCGTAATTAAAATTTGCCACAGTAAAAAATTAATTTTTGAAAAATTTACTATAGAAAAGGAAATCCCTGGCGTATTTAAAATTTGCGACAGTAAAAAATTATTTTTTGAAAAACTTACTATAGAAAAGGCAATCCCTGGAGTAATTAAAATTTGCGACATTAAAAAACTATTTTTTGAAAAATTTACTATAGAAAAGCAATCCCTGGCGTAATTAAAATTTGCGACAGTAAAAAATTAATTTTTGAATAATTTACTATAGAAAAGGCAATCCCTGGCGTAATTAAAATTTGCGACAGTAAAAAATTATTTTTTGAATAATTTACTATAGAAAAGGCAATCCCTGGCGTAATTAAAACTTGCGACAGTAAAAAATTACTTTTTGCAAAATTTACTATAGAAAAGGTAATACCTGGCGTAATTAAAACTTGCGACAGTAAAAAATTATTTTTTGCAAAATCTACTATAGAAAAGGCAATCCCTGGCGTAATTAAAATTTGCGAGAGTAAAAAATTATTTTTTGAATAATTTACTATAGAAAAGGCAATCCCTGGCGTAACTAAAATTTGCTGCAGAAAAAAATTATTTTTTGAATAATTTACTATAGAAAAGGCAATCCCTGGCGTAATTAAAATTTGCGACAGTAAAAAATTATTTTTTGAATAATTTACTATATAAAAGTCAATCCCTGGCGTAACTAAAATTTGCTGCAGAAAAAAATTATTTTTTGAATAATTTACTATAGAAAAGGCAATCCCTGGCGTAATTAAAATTTGCGACAGTAAAAAATTATTTTTTGAATAATTTACTATATAAAAGTCAATCCCTGGCGTAATTAAAATTTGCGACAGTAAAAAATTATTTTTGAATAATTTACTATAGAAAAGGCAATCCCTGGCGTAATTAAAATTTGCGACAGAAAAAAATTATTTTTTGAATAATTTACTATAGAAAAGGCAATACCTGGCGTATTTAAAATTTGCGACAGTAAAAAATTATTTTTTGAATAATTTACTATAGAAAAGGCAATCCCTGGCGTAATTAAAATTTGCGACAGTAAAAAATTATTGTTTGAATAATTTACTATAGAAAAGGCAATCCCTGGCGTATTTAAAATTTGCGACAGAAAAAAATTATTTTTTGAAAAATTTACTATAGAAAAGGCAATCCCTGGCGTATTTAAAATTTACGACAGTAAAAAATTAATTTTTGAAAAATTTACTACAGAAAAGGCAATCCCTGGCGTATTTAAAATTTGCGACAGTAAACAATTATTTTTTGAATAATTTACTATAGAAAAGGCAATCCCTGGCGTAATTAAAACTTGCGACAGTAAAAAATTACTTTTTGCAAAATTTACTATAGAAAAGGCAATACCTGGCGCAATTAAAACTTGCGACAGTAAAAAATTATTTTTGGCAAAATTAACTATAGAAAAGGCAATCCCTGGCGTAATTAAAATTTGCGACAGTAAAAAATTATTTTTTGTAAAATTTACTATAGAAAAGGCAATCCCTGGCGTAATTAAAATTTGCGACGTTAAAAAATTAATTTTTGAATAATTTACTTTAGAAAAGGCAATCCCTGGCGTAATTAAAATTTGCGACAGTAAAAAATTAATTTTTTTATAATTTACTATAGAAAAGGCAATCCCTGGCGTATTTAAAATTTGCGACAATATAATTTTAACTTTTGAAAAATTTACTATAATAAAGACAATCCCTGGCGGATTTAAAATTTGCGACAGAAAAAAATTGTTTTTTGAATAATTTACTATAGAAAAGGCAATCCCTGGCGTATTTAAAATATGCGACAGTAAAAAATTATTTTTTCAATAATTTACTATAGAAAAGGCAATCCCTGGCGTAATTAAAATTTGCGACAGTAAAAAATTATTTTTTGAATAATTTACTATAGAAAAGACAATCCCTGGCGTATTTAAAATTTGCGACAGTATAAAATTAATTTTTGAAAAATTTACTATAGAAAAGGCAATCCCTGGCGTAATTAAAACTTGCGACAGTAAAAAATTAATTTTTGCAAAATTTACTATAGAAAAGGCAATCCCTGGCGTATTTAAAATTTGCGACAGAAAAAAATTATTTTTTGCAAAATTTACTATAGAAAAGGCAATCCCTGGCGTATTTAAAATTTGCGACAGTAAAAAATTATTTTTTGAATAATTTACTATAGAAAAGCCAATCCCTGGCGTATTTAAAATTTGCGACAGTAAAAAATTATTTTTTGAATAATTTACTATAGAAAAGGCAATACCTGGCGTAATTAAAATTTGCGACAGTAAAAAATTATTGTTTGAATAATTTACTATAGAAAAGGCAATCCCTGGCGTATTTAAAATTTGCGACAGAAAAAAATTATTTTTTGAAAAATTTACTATAGAAAGGGCAATCCCTGGCGTATTTAAAATTTACGACAGTAAAAAATTAATTTTTGAAGAATTCACTACAGAAAAGGCAATCCCTGGAGTATTTAAAATTTGCGACAGTAAAAAATTATTTTTTGAATAATTTACTATAGAAAAGGCAATCCCTGGCGTAATTAAAACTTGCGACAGTAAAAAATTACTTTTTGCAAAATTTACTATAGAAAAGGCAATACTTGGCGTAATTAAAACTTGCGACAGTAAAAAATTATTTTTTGCAAAATCTACTATAGAAAAGGCAATCCCTGGCGTAATTAAAATTTGCGACAGTAAAAAATTATTTTTTAATAATTTACTATAGAAAAGGCAATCCCTGGCGTAATTAATATTTGCTACAGAAAAAAATTATTTTTTGAATAATTTACTATAGAAAAGGCAATCCCTGGCGTAATTAAAATTTGCGACAGTAAAAAATTATTTTTTGAATAATTTACTATAGAAAAGTCAATCCCTGGCGTAATTAAAATTTGCGACAGTAAAAAATTATTTTTGAATAATTTACTATATAAAAGTCAATCCCTGGCGTAATTAAAATTTGCGACAGTAAAAAATTATTTTTGAATAATTTACTATAGAAAAGGCAATCCCTGGCGTAATTAAAATTTGCGACAGAAAAAAATTATTTTTTGAATAATTTACTATAGAAAAGGCAATCCCTGGCGTATTTAAAATTTGCGACAGTAAAAAATTATTTTTTGAATAATTTACTATAGAAAAGGCAATCCCTGGCGTAATTAAAATTTGCGACAGTAAAAAATTATTGTTTGAATAATTTACTATAGAAAAGGCAATCCCTGGCGTATTTAAAATTTGCGACAGAAAAAAATTATTTTTTGAAAAATTTACTATAGAAAAGGCAATCCCTGGCGTATTTAAAATTTACGACAGTAAAAAATTAATTTTTGAAAAATTTACTACAGAAAAGGCAATCCCTGGCGTATTTAAAATTTGCGACAGTAAACAATTATTTTTTGAATAATTTACTATAGAAAAGGCAATCCCTGGCGTAATTAAAACTTGCGACAGTAAAAAATTACTTTTTGCAAAATTTACTATAGAAAAGGCAATACCTGGCGTAATTAAAACTTGCGACAGTAAAAAATTATTTTTGGCAAAATTTACTATAGAAAAGGCAATCCCTGGCGTAATTAAAATTTGCGACAGTAAAAAATTATTTTTTGCAAAATTTACTATAGAAAAGGCAATCCCTGGCGTAATTAAAATTTGCGACGTTAAAAAATTAATTTTTGAATAATTTACTTTAGAAAAGGCAATCCCTGGCGTAATTAAAATTTGCGACAGTAAAAAATTAATTTTTTTATAATTTACTATAGAAAAGGCAATCCCTGGCGTATTTAAAATTTGCGACAATATAATTTTAACTTTTGAAAAATTTACTATAATAAAGACAATCCCTGGCGGATTTAAAATTTGCGACAGAAAAAAATTGTTTTTTGAATAATTTACTATAGAAAAGGCAATCCCTGGCGTATTTAAAATATGCGACAGTAAAAAATTATTTTTTCAATAATTTACTATAGAAAAGGCAATCCCTGGGGTAATTAAAATTTGCGACAGTAAAAAATTATTTTTTGAATAATTTACTATAGAAAAGGCAATCCCTGGCGTATTTAAAATTTGCGACAGTATAAAATTAATTTTTGAAAAATTTACTATAGAAGAGGCAATCCCTGGCGTATTTCAAATTTGCGACAGAAAAAAATTATTTTTTGAATAATTTACTATAGAAAAGGCAATCCCTGGCGTATTTAAAATATGCGACAGTAAAAAATTATTTTTTGAATAATTTACTATAGAAAAGGCAATCCCTGGCGTAATTAAAATTTGCGACAGTAAAAAATTAATTTTTGAATAATTTACTATAGAAAAGGCAATCCCTGGCGTAATTAAAATTTGCGACAATAAAAAATTAATTTTTGAAAAATTTACTATAGAAAAGGCAATCCCTGGCGTATTTAAAATTTGCGACAGTAAAAAATTATTTTTTGAATAATTTACTATAGAAAAGGCAATACCTGGCGTAATTAAAATTTGCGACAGTAAAAAATTATTGTTTGAATAATTTACTATAGAAAAGGCAATCCCTGGCGTATTTAAAATTTGCGACAGAAAAAAATTATTTTTTGAAAAATTTACTATAGAAAAGGCAATCCCTGGCGTATTTAAAATTTACGACAGTAAAAAATTAATTTTTGAAGAATTCACTACAGAAAAGGCAATCCCTGGAGTATTTAAAATTTGCGACAGTAAAAAATTATTTTTTGAATAATTTACTATAGAAAAGGCAATCCCTGGCGTAATTAAAACTTGCGACAGTAAAAAATTACTTTTTGCAAAATTTACTATATAAAAGGCAATACTTGGCGTAATTAAAACTTGCGACAGTAAAAAATTATTTTTTGCAAAATCTACTATAGAAAAGGCAATCCCTGGCGTAATTAAAATTTGCGACAGTAAAAAATTATTTTTTGAATAATTTACTATAGAAAAGGCAATCCCTGGCGTAATTAAAATTTGCTACAGAAAAAAATTATTTTTTGAATAATTTACTATAGAAAAGGCAATACCTGGCGTAATTAAAATTTGCGACAGTAAAAAATTATTGTTTGAATAATTTACTATAGAAAAGGCAATCCCTGGCGTATTTAAAATTTGCGACAGAAAAAAATTATTTTTTGAAAAATTTACTATAGAAAAGGCAATCCCTGGCGTATTTAAAATTTACGACAGTAAAAAATTAATTTTTGAAGAATTCACTACAGAAAAGGCAATCCCTGGAGTATTTAAAATTTGCGACAGTAAAAAATTATTTTTTGAATAATTTACTATAGAAAAGGCAATCCCTGGCGTAATTAAAACTTGCGACAGTAAAAAATTACTTTTTGCAAAATTTACTATATAAAAGGCAATACTTGGCGTAATTAAAACTTGCGACAGTAAAAAATTATTTTTTGCAAAATCTACTATAGAAAAGGCAATCCCTGGCGTAATTAAAATTTGCGACAGTAAAAAATTATTTTTTGAATAATTTACTATAGAAAAGGCAATCCCTGGCGTAATTAAAATTTGCTACAGAAAAAAATTATTTTTTGAATAATTTACTATAGAAAAGGCAATCCCTGGCGTAATTAAAATTTGCGACAGTAAAAAATTATTTTTTGAATAATTTACTATAGAAAAGTCAATCCCTGGCGTAATTAAAATTTGCGACAGTAAAAAATTATTTTTGAATAATTTACTATAGAAAAGGCAATCCCTGGCGTAATTAAAACTTGCGACAGTAAAAAATTAATTTTTGCAAAATTTACTATAGAAAAGGCAATCCCTGGCGTATTTAAAATTTGCGACAGAAAAAAATTAATTTTTGAAAAATTTACTATAGAAAAGGCAATCCCTGGCGTATTTAAAATTTGCGACAGTAAAAAATTATTTTTTGAATAATTTACTATAGAAAAGGCAATACCTGGCGTAATTAAAATTTGCGACAGTAAAAAATTATTGTTTGAATAATTTACTATAGAAAAGGCAATCCCTGGCGTATTTCAAATTTGCGACAGAAAAAAATTATTTTTTGAATAATTTACTATAGAAAAGGCAATCCCTGGCGTATTTAAAATATGCGACAGTAAAAAATTATTTTTTGAATAATTTACTATAGAAAAGGCAATCCCTGGCGTAATTAAAATTTGCGACAGTAAAAAATTAATTTTTGAATAATTTACTATAGAAAAGGCAATCCCTGGCGTAATTAAAATTTGCGACAATAAAAAATTAATTTTTGAAAAATTTACTATAGAAAAGGCAATCCCTGGCGTATTTAAAATTTGCGACAGTAAAAAATTATTTTTTGAATAATTTACTATAGAAAAGGCAATACCTGGCGTAATTAAAATTTGCGACAGTAAAAAATTATTGTTTGAATAATTTACTATAGAAAAGGCAATCCCTGGCGTATTTAAAATTTGCGACAGAAAAAAATTATTTTTTGAAAAATTTACTATAGAAAAGGCAATCCCTGGCGTATTTAAAATTTACGACAGTAAAAAATTAATTTTTGAAGAATTCACTACAGAAAAGGCAATCCCTGGAGTATTTAAAATTTGCGACAGTAAAAAATTATTTTTTGAATAATTTACTATAGAAAAGGCAATCCCTGGCGTAATTAAAACTTGCGACAGTAAAAAATTACTTTTTGCAAAATTTACTATAGAAAAGGCAATACCTGGCGTAATTAAAACTTGCGACAGTAAAAAATTATTTTTGGCAAAATTTACTATAGAAAAGGCAATCCCTGGCGTAATTAAAATTTGCGACAGTAAAAAATTAATTTTTTTATAATTTACTATAGAAAAGGCAATCCCTGGCGTATTTAAAATTTGCGACAATATAATTTTAACTTTTGAAAAATTTACTATAATAAAGACAATCCCTGGCGGATTTAAAATTTGCGACAGAAAAAAATTGTTTTTTGAATAATTTACTATAGAAAAGGCAATCCCTGGCGTATTTAAAATATGCGACAGTAAAAAATAATTTTTTCAATAATTTACTATAGAAAAGGCAATCCCTGGGGTAATTAAAATTTGCGACAGTAAAAAATTATTTTTTGAATAATTTACTATAGAAAAGGCAATCCCTGGCGTATTTAAAATTTGCGACAGTATAAAATTAATTTTTGAAAAATTTACTATAGAAGAGGCAATCCCTGGCGTATTTCAAATTTGCGACAGAAAAAAATTATTTTTTGAATAATTTACTATAGAAAAGGCAATCCCTGGCGTATTTAAAATATGCGACAGTAAAAAATTATTTTTTGAATAATTTACTATAGAAAAGGCAATCCCTGGCGTAATTAAAATTTGCGACAGTAAAAAATTAATTTTTGAATAATTTACTATAGAAAAGGCAATCCCTGGCGTAATTAAAATTTGCGACAATAAAAATTTAATTTTTGAAAAATTTACTATAGAAAAGGCAATCCCTGGCGTATTTAAAATTTGCGACAGTAAAAAATTATTTTTGAATAATTTACTATAGAAAAGGCAATACCTGGCGTAATTAAAATTTGCGACAGTAAAAAATTATTGTTTGAATAATTTACTATAGAAAAGGCAATCCCTGGCGTATTTAAAATTTGCGACAGAAAAAAATTATTTTTTGAAAAATTTACTATAGAAAAGGCAATCCCTGGCGTATTTAAAATTTACGACAGTAAAAAATTAATTTTTGAAGAATTCACTACAGAAAAGGCAATCCCTGGAGTATTTAAAATTTGCGACAGTAAAAAATTATTTTTTGAATAATTTACTATAGAAAAGGCAATCCCTGGCGTAATTAAAACTTGCGACAGTAAAAAATTACTTTTTGCAAAATTTACTATATAAAAGGCAATACTTGGCGTAATTAAAACTTGCGACAGTAAAAAATTATTTTTTGCAAAATCTACTATAGAAAAGGCAATCCCTGGCGTAATTAAAATTTGCGACAGTAAAAAATTATTTTTTGAATAATTTACTATAGAAAAGGCAATCCCTGGCGTAATTAAAATTTGCTACAGAAAAAAATTATTTTTTGAATAATTTACTATAGAAAAGGCAATCCCTGGCGTAATTAAAATTTGCGACAGTAAAAAATTATTTTTTGAATAATTTACTATAGAAAAGTCAATCCCTGGCGTAATTAAAATTTGCGACAGTAAAAAATTATTTTTGAATAATTTACTATAGAAAAGGCAATCCCTGGCGTAATTAAAACTTGCGACAGTAAAAAATTAATTTTTGCAAAATTTACTATAGAAAAGGCAATCCCTGGCGTATTTAAAATTTGCGACAGAAAAAAATTATTTTTTGCAAAATTTACTATAGAAAAGGCAATCCCTGGCGTATTTAAAATTTGCGACAGTAAAAAATTATTTTTTGAATAATTTACTATAGAAAAGGCAATCCCTGGCGTAATTAAAATTTGCGACAGTAAAAAATTATTTTTTGAAAAATTTACTATAGAACAGGCAATCCCTGGCGTATTTAAAATTTGCGACAGTAAAAAATTATTTTTTGAATAATTTACTATAGAAAAGGCAATCCCTGGCGTAATTAAAACTTGCGACAGTAAAAAATTATTTTTTGCAAAATTTACTATAGAAAAGGCAATCCCTGGCGTAATTAAAATTTGCGATAGTAAAAAATTATTTTTTGAATAATTTACTATAGAAAAGGCAATCCCTGGCGTAATTAAAACTTGCGACAGTAAAAAATTAATTTTTACAACATTTACTATAGAAAAGGCAATCCCTGGCGTATTTATAATTTGCGACAGAAAAAAATTATTTTTTGCAAAATTTACTATAGAAAAGGCAATCCCTGGCGTATATAAAATTTGCGACAGTAAAACATTATTTTTTGAATAATTTACTATAGAAAAGGCAATCCGTGGCGTAATTAAAATTTGCGACAGTAAAAAATTATTTTTTGAAAAACTTACTATAGAAAAGGCAATCCCTGGCGTATTTAAAATTTGCGACAGTAAAAAATTATTTTTTGAATAATTTACTATAGAAAAGGCAATCCCTGGCGTAATTAAAATTTGCGACAGTAAAAAATTATTTTTTGAAAAATTTACTATAGAAAAGGCAATCCCTGGCGTAATTAAAATTTGCGACAGTAAAAAATTATTTTTTGCAAAATTTTCTATAGAAAAGGCAGTCCCTGGCGTATTTAAAATTTGCGACGTTAAAAAATTATTTTTTGAAAAATTTACTATAGAAAAGGCAATTCCTGGCGTAATTAAAATTTGCGACAGTAAAAAATTATTTTTTGAAAAATTTACTATAGAAAAGGCAATCCCTGGCGTAATTAAAATTTGCGACAGAAAAAAATTATTTTTTGAATAATTTACTATAGAAAAGGCAATCCCTGGCGTATTTAAAATATGCGACAGTAAAAAATTATTTTTTGAATAATTTACTATAGAAAAGGCAATCCCTGGCGTAATTAAAATTTGCGACAGTAAAAAATTAATTTTTGAATAATTTACTATAGAAAAGGCAATCCCTGGCGTATTTAAAATTTGCGACAGTAAAAAATTATTTTTTGAATAATTTACTATAGAAAAGGCAATCCCTGGCGTAATTAAAATTTGCGACAGTAAAAAATTATTTTTTGAATAATTTACTATAGAAAAGTCAATCCTTGCCGTAATTAAAATTTGCGACAGTAAAAAATTATTTTTTGAATAATTTACTATAGAAAAGGCAATCCCTGGCGTAATTAAAACTTGCGACAGTAAAAAATTAATTTTTGCAAAATTTACTATAGAAAAGTCAATCCCTGGCGTATTTAAAATTTGCGACAGAAAAAAAATATTTTTTGCAAAATTTACTATAGAAAAGGCAATCCCTGGCGTATTTAACATTTGCGACAGTAAAAAATTATTTTTTGAATAATTTACTATAGAAAAGGCAATCCCTGGCGTAATTAAAATTTGCGACAGTAAAAAATTATTTTTTGAAAAATTTACTATAGAACAGGCAATCCCTGGCGTATTTAAAATTTGCGACAGTAAAAAATTATTTTTTGAATAATTTACTATAGAAAAGGCAATCCCTGGCGTAATTAAAATTTGCGACAGTAAAAAATTATTTTTTGCAAAATTTACTATAGAAAAGGCAATCCCTGGCGTAATTAAAATTTGCGACAGTAAAAAATTATTTTTTGAATAGTTTACTATAGAAAAGGCAATCCCTGGCGTAATTAAAACTTGCGACAGTAAAAAATTAATTTTTGAATAATTTACTATAGAAAAGGCAATCCCTGGCGTATTTAAAATTTGCGACAGTAAAAAATTAATTTTTGAAAAATTTACTATAGAAAAGGCAATCCCTGGCGTATTTAAAATTTGCGACAGAAAAAAATTATTTTTTGAATAATTTACTATAGAAAAGGCAATCCCTGGCGTATTTAACATTTGCGACAGTAAAAAATTATTTTTTGAATAATTTACTATAGAAAAGGCAATCCCTGGCGTAATTAAAATTTGCGACAGTAAAAAATTATTTTTTGAAAAATTTACTATAGAACAGGCAATCCCTGGCGTATTTAAAATTTGCGACAGTAAAAAATTATTTTTTGAATAATTTACTATAGAAAAGGCAATCCCTGGCGTAATTAAAATTTGCGACAGTAAAAAATTATTTTTTGAATAATTTACTATAGAAAAGTCAATCCTTGCCGTAATTAAAATTTGCGACAGTAAAAAATTATTTTTTGAATAATTTACTATAGAAAAGGCAATCCCTGGCGTAATTAAAACTTGCGACAGTAAAAAATTAATTTTTGCAAAATTTACTATAGAAAAGTCAATCCCTGGCGTATTTAAAATTTGCGACAGAAAAAAAATATTTTTTGCAAAATTTACTATAGAAAAGGCAATCCCTGGCGTATTTAACATTTGCGACAGTAAAAAATTATTTTTTGAATAATTTACTATAGAAAAGGCAATCCCTGGCGTAATTAAAATTTGCGACAGTAAAAAATTATTTTTTGAAAAATTTACTATAGAACAGGCAATCCCTGGCGTATTTAAAATTTGCGACAGTAAAAAATTATTTTTTGAATAATTTACTATAGAAAAGGCAATCCCTGGCGTAATTAAAATTTGCGACAGTAAAAAATTATTTTTTGCAAAATTTACTATAGAAAAGGCAATCCCTGGCGTAATTAAAATTTGCGACAGTAAAAAATTATTTTTTGAATAGTTTACTATAGAAAAGGCAATCCCTGGCGTAATTAAAACTTGCGACAGTAAAAAATTAATTTTTGAATAATTTACTATAGAAAAGGCAATCCCTGGCGTATTTAAAATTTGCGACAGTAAAAAATTATTTTTTGAATAATTTACTATAGAAAAGGCAATCCCTGGCGTAATTAAAATTTGCGACAGTAAAAAATTATTTTTTGAATAATTTACTATAGAAAAGTCAATCCTTGCCGTAATTAAAATTTGCGACAGTAAAAAATTATTTTTTGAATAATTTACTATAGAAAAGGCAATCCCTGGCGTAATTAAAACTTGCGACAGTAAAAAATTAATTTTTGCAAAATTTACTATAGAAAAGTCAATCCCTGGCGTATTTAAAATTTGCGACAGAAAAAAAATATTTTTTGCAAAATTTACTATAGAAAAGGCAATCCCTGGCGTATTTAACATTTGCGACAGTAAAAAATTATTTTTTGAATAATTTACTATAGAAAAGGCAATCCCTGGCGTAATTAAAATTTGCGACAGTAAAAAATTATTTTTTGAAAAATTTACTATAGAACAGGCAATCCCTGGCGTATTTAAAATTTGCGACAGTAAAAAATTATTTTTTGAATAATTTACTATAGAAAAGGCAATCCCTGGCGTAATTAAAATTTGCGACAGTAAAAAATTATTTTTTGCAAAATTTACTATAGAAAAGGCAATCCCTGGCGTAATTAAAATTTGCGACAGTAAAAAATTATTTTTTGAATAGTTTACTATAGAAAAGGCAATCCCTGGCGTAATTAAAACTTGCGACAGTAAAAAATTAATTTTTGAATAATTTACTATAGAAAAGGCAATCCCTGGCGTATTTAAAATTTGCGACAGTAAAAAATTAATTTTTGAAAAATTTACTATAGAAAAGGCAATCCCTGGCGTATTTAAAATTTGCGACAGAAAAAAATTATTTTTTGAATAATTTACTATAGAAAAGGCAATCCCTGGCGTAACTAAAATTTGCGACAGTAAAATATTAATTTTTGAAAAATTTACTATAGAAAAGGCAATCCCTGGCGTAATTAAAATTTGAGACAGTAAAAAATTATTTTTTGAATAATTTACTATAGAAAAGGCAATCCCCGGCGTAATTAAAATTTGCGACAGTACAAAATTATTTTTTGAATAATTTACTATAGAAAAGGCAATCCCTGGCGTAATTAAAACTTGCGACAGTAAAAGATTAATTTTTGCAAAATTTACTACAGAAAAGGCAATCCCTGGCGTATTTAAAATTTGCGACAGAAAAAAATTATTTTTTGCAAAATTTGCTATAGAAAAGGCAATCCCTGGCGTATTTAAAATTTGCGACAGTAAAAACTTATTTTTTGAATAATTTACTATAGAAAAGGCAATCCCTGGCGTAATTAAAATTTGCGACAGTAAAAAATTATTTTTTGAAAAATTTACTATAGAAAAGGCAATCCCTGGCGTATTTAAAATTTGCGACAGTAAAAAATTATTTTTTGAATAATTTAGTATAGAAAAGGCAATCCCTGGCGTAATTAAAACTTCCGACAATAAAATTTTTTTTTTGCAAAATTTACTATAGAAAAGGCAATCCCTGGCGTAGTTAAAATTTGCGACAGTAAAAAATTATTTTTTGAATAATTTACTATAGAAAAGGCAATCCCTGGCGTAATTAAAACTTGCGACAGTAAAAAATTATTTTTTGCAAAATTTACTATAGAAAAGGCAATCCCTGGCGTAATTAAAACTTGCGACAGTAAAAAATTATTTTTTGCGAAATTTACTATAGAAAAGGCAATCCCTGGCGTAATTAAAATTTGCGACAGTAAAAAATTATGTTTTGAATAATTTACTATAGAAAAGGCAATCCCTGGCGTATTTAAAATTTGCGACAGTTAAAAACTAATTTTTGAAAAATTTACTATAGAAAAGGTAATCCCTGGCGTAATTAAAATTTGCGACAGAAAAAAATTAATTTTTGAAAAATTTACTATAGAAATGGCAATCCCTGGCGTAATTAAAATTTGCGACAGAAAAAAATTATTTTTTGAATAATTTACTATAGAAAAGGCAATCCCTGGCGTAATTAAAATATGCGACAATAAAAAATTATTTTTTGAATTATTTACTATAGAAAAGTCAATCCGTGGCGTAATTAAAATTTGCGACAGTAAAAAATTATTTTTTGAATAATTTACTATAGAAAAGGCTATCCCTGGAGTAATTAAAATTTGCGACAGTAAAAAATTATTTTTTGAAAAATTTACTATAGAAAAGGCAATCCCTGGCGTAATTAAAACTTGCGACAGTAAAAAATTATTTTTTGCAAAATTTACTATAGAAAAGGCAATCCCTGGCGTAATTAAAACTTGCGACAGTAAAAAATTATTTTTTGAATAATTTACTATAGAAAAGGCAATCCCTGGCGTATTTAAAATTTGCGACAGTAAAAAATTATTCTTTGAATAGTTTACTATAGAAAAGGCAATCCCTGGCGTAATTAAAACTTGCGACAGTAAAAAAATAATTTTTGAAAAATTTACAATAGAAAAGGCAATCCCTGGCGTAATTAAAACTTGCGACAGTAAAAAAATTATTTTTTGAAAAATTTACTATAGAAAAGGCAATCCTTGGCGTATGTAACATTTGCGACAGTAAAAAATTATTTTTTGCAAAATTTACTATAGAAAAGGCAATCCCTGGCGTAATTAAAATTTGCGACAGTAAAAAATTATTTTTTGAATAATTTACTATAGAAAAGGCAATCCCTTGCGTAATTAAAACTTGCGACAGTAAAGAATTATTTTTTGAATAATTTACTATAGAAAAGGCAATCCCTGTCGTAATTAAAACTTGCGACAGTAAAAAATTATTTTTTGAAAAATTTACTATAGAAAAGGCAATCCCTGGCGTATTTAAAATTTGCGACAGTAAAAAATTATTTTTTGATAAATTTACTAGAGAAAAGGCAATCCTGGCGTATTTAAAATTTGCGACAGTAAAAAATTATTTTTTTAAAAATTTACTATAGAAAAGCAATCCCTGGCGTAATTAAAATTTGCGACAGTAAAAAATTATTTTTTGTAAAATTTACTATAAAAAGGCAATCCCTGGCGTAATTAAAATTTGCGACAATAAAAAATTATTTTTTGAAAAATTTACTATAGAAAAGGCAATCCCTGGCGTAATTAAAATTTGCGACAGAAAAAAATAAATTTTTGAAAAATTTACTATAGAAAAGGCAATCCCTGGCCTAATTAAAACTTGCGACAGTAATAAATTAATTTTTGAAAAATTTACTATAGAAAAGGCAATCCCTGCGTAATTAAAATTTGCGACAGAAACAAATTATTTTTTGAATAATTTTACAATAGAAAAAGCAATTCCTGGCGTATTTAAAATTTGCGACAGTATAAAATTAATTTTTGAAAAACTTACTATAGAAAAGGCAATCCCTGGCGTATTTAAAATTTGCGACAGTAAAAAATTAATTTTTGAAAAATTTTCTATAGAAAAGGCAATCCCTGGCGTAATTAAAATTTGCGACAGTAAAAAAATTATTTTTTTGAATAATTTACTATAGAAAAGGCAATCCTTGCGAAATTAAAAATTGCGACAGTAAAAAATTAATTTTTGAAAAATTTACTATAGAAAAGGCAATCCCTGGCGTAATTAAAATTTGCGACAGTAAAAAATTATTTTTGTAAAATTGACTATAAAAAGGTAATCCCTGGCGTAATTAAAATTTGCGACAGTAAAAAATTATTTTTTGAATAATTTACTATAGAAAAGGCAATCCCTGGCGTAATTAAAATTTGCGACAGTAAAAAATTATTTTTTGAAAAATTTACTATAGAAAAGGCAATCCTTGGCGTATTTAACATTTGCGACAGTAAAAATTATTTTTTGCAAAATTTACTATAGAAAAGGCAATCCCTGGCGTAATTAAAATTTGCGACAGTAAAAAATTATTTTTTGAATAATTTACTATAGAAAAGGCAATCCCTGGCGTAATTAAAATTTGCGACAGTAAACAATTATTTTTTGAATAATTTACTATAGAAAAGGCAATCCCTGGCGTAATTAAAATTTGCGACAGTAAAAAATAATTTTTTGAATAATTTGCTATAGAAAAGGCAATCCCTGGCGTAATTAAAATTTGCGACAGTAAAAAATTATTTTTTGAATAATTTACTATAGAAAAGGCAATCCTTGGCGCAATTAAAAATTGCGACAGTAAAAAATTAATTTTTGAAAAATTTACTATAGAAAAAGGCAATCCTGGCGTAATTAAAATTTGCGACAGTAAAAAATTATTTTTGTAAAATTGACTATAAAAAGGTAATCCCTGGCGTAATTAAAATTTGCGACAGTAAAAAATTATTTTTTGAAAAATTTACTATAGAAAAGGCAATCCCTGGCGTAATTAAAATTTGCGACAGAAAAAAATAAATTTTGAAAAATTTACTATAGAAAAGGCAATCCCTGGCGTAATTGAAACTTGCGACATTAAAAAATTAATTTTTGAAAAATTTACTATAGAAAAGGCAATCCCTGGCGTAATTAAAATTTGCGACAGAAACAAATTATTTTTTGAATAATTTACAATAGAAAAAGCAATCCCTGGCGTATTTAAAATTTGCGACAGTATAAAATTAATTTTCGAAAAATTTACTATAGAAAAGGCAATCCCTGGCGTATTTAAAATTTGCGACAGTAAAAAATTAATTTTTGAAAAATTTTCTATAGAAAAGGCAATTCCTAGCGTATTTAAAATTTGCGACAGTATAAAATTAATTTTTAAAAATTTACTATAGAAAAGGCAATCCCTGGCGTATTTAAAATTTGCGACAGTAAAAAATTAATTTTTGAAAAATTTTCTATAGAAAAGGCAATCCCTGGCGTAATTAAAATTTGCGACAGTAAAAAATTATTTTTTGAATAATTTACTATAGAAAAGGCAATCCCTGGCGTAATTAAAATTTGCGACAGTAAAAAATTATTTTTTGAAAAATTTACTATAGAAAAGGCAATCCTTGGCGTATTTAACATTTGCGACAGTAAAAAATTATTTTTTGCAAAATTTACTATAGAAAAGGCAAACCCTGGCGTAATTAAAATTTGCGACAGTAAAAAATTATTTTTTGAATAATTTACTATAGAAAAGGCAATCCCTGGCGTAATTAAAATTTGCGACAGTAAACAATTATTTTTTGAATAATTTACTATAGAAAAGGCAATCCCTGGCGTAATTAAAATTTGCGACAGTAAAAAATAATTTTTGGAATAATTTGCTATAGAAAAGGCAATCCCTGGCGTAATTAAAATTTGCGACAGTAAAAAATTATTTTTTGAATAATTTACTATAGAAAAGGCAATCCCTGGCGCAATTAAAAATTGCGACAGTAAAAAATTAATTTTTGAAAAATTTACTATAGAAAAGGCAATCCCTGGCGTAATTAAAATTTGCGACAGTAAAAAATTATTTTTGTAAAATTGACTATAAAAAGGTAATCCCCTGGCGTAATTAAAATTTGCGACAGTAAAAAATTATTTTTTGAAAAATTTACTATAGAAAAGGCAATCCCTGGCGTAATTAAAATTTGCGACAGAAAAAAATAAATTTTTGAAAAATTTACTATAGAAAAGGCAATCCCTGGCGTAATTAAAACTTGCGACATTAAAAAATTAATTTTTTGAAAAATTTACTATAGAAAAGGCAATCCCTGGCGTAATTAAAATTTGCGACAGAAACAAATTATTTTTTGAATAATTTACAATAGAAAAAGCAATCCCTGGCGTATTTAAATTTTGCGACAGTATAA
The DNA here is from genome assembly GCA_963930735.1 of Dioctria linearis. Taxonomy (NCBI): domain Eukaryota; kingdom Metazoa; phylum Arthropoda; class Insecta; order Diptera; family Asilidae; genus Dioctria; species Dioctria linearis. The sequence continues at coordinate 32,253 of CAWVNZ010001759.1, read as the reverse complement.
AATTAATTTTCGAAAAATTTACTATAGAAAAGGCAATCCCTGGCGTATTTAAAATTTGCGACAGTAAAAAATTAATTTTTGAAAAATTTTCTATAGAAAAGGCATACCTGGCGTAATTAAAATTTGCGACAGTAAAAAATTATTTTTTGAATAATTTACTATAGAAAAGGCAATCCCTGGCGTAATTAAAATTTGCGACAGTAAAAAATTATTTTTTGAAAAATTTACAATAGAAAAGGCAATCCTTGGCGTATTTAACATTTGCGACAGTAAAAAATTATTTTTTGCAAAATTTACTATAGAAAAGGCAATCCCTGTCGTAATTAAAATTTGCGACAGTAAAAAATTATTTTTTGAATAATTTACTATAGAAAAGGCAATCCCTGGCGTAATTAAAATTTGCGACAGTAAAAAATTATTTTTTGAACAATTTACTATAGAAAAGGCAATCCCTGGCGTAATTAAAATTTGCGACAGTAAAAAATCAATTTTTGAATAATTTGCTATAGAAAAGGCAATCCCTGGCGTAATTAAAATTTGCGACAGTAAAAAATTATTTTTTGAATAATTTACTATAGAAAAGGCAATCCCTGGCGCAATTAAAACTTGCGACAGTAAAAAATTAATTTTTGAAAAATTTACTATAGAAAAGGCAATCCCTGGCGTAATTAAAATTTGCGACAGCAAAAAATTATTTTTTGAAAAACTTACTATAGAAAAGGCAATCCCTGGCGTATTTAAAATTTGCGACAGTAAAAAATTATTTTTTTGCAAAATTTACTATAGAAAAGGCAATCCCTGGCGTAATTAAAATTTTCGACAGTAAAAAATTATTTTTTGAAAATTTACTATAGAAAAGGCAATCCTTGGCGTAATTAAAATTTGCGACAGAAAAAAATAAATTTTTGAAAATTTACTATAGAAAAGGCAATCCCTGGCGTAATTAAAACTTGCGACAGTAAAAAATTAATTTTTGAAAAATTTACTATAGAAAAGGCAATCCCTGGCGTAATTAAAATTTGCGACAGAAAAAAATTATTTTTTGAATAATTTACTATAGAAAAAGCAATCCCTGCCGTATTTAAAATTTGCGACAGTATAAAATCAATTTTTGAAAAATTTACTATGGAAAAGGCAATCCTGGCGTATTTAAAATTTGCGACAGTAAAAAATTAATTTCTGAAAAATTTACTATAGAAAAGGCAATCCCTGGCGTAATTAAAATTTGCGACAGAAAAAAATAAATTTTTGAAAAATTTACTATAGAAAAGGCAATCCCTGGCGTAATTAAAACTTGCGACAGTAAAAAATTAATTTTTGAAAAATTTACTATAGAATTGGCAATCCCTGGCGTAATTAAAATTTGCGACAGAAAAAAATTATTTTTTGAATAATTTACTATAGAAAAAAGCAATCCCTGGCGTATTTAAAATTTTCGACAATATAAAATTAATTTTTGAAAAATTTACTATAGAAGAGGCAATCCCTGGCGTATTTAAAATTTGCGACAGTAAAAAATTAATTTTGAAAAATTTACTATAGAAAAGGCAATCCCTGGCGTAATTAAAATTTGCGACAGAAAAAAATTATTTTTTGAATAATTTAATATAGAAAAAGCAATCCTTGGCGTATTTAAAATTTGCGACAGTAAAAAATTAATTTTTGAAAAACTTACTATAGAAAAGGCAATCCCTGGCGTAATTAAAATTTGCGACAGAAAAAAAATTATTTTTTGAATAATTAACTATAGAAAAGACAATCCCTGGCGTAATTAAAATTTGCGACAGTAAAAAATTAATTTTTGAAAAATTTACTATAGAAAAGGCAATCCCTGGCGTATTTAAAATTTGCGACAGTAAAAAATTAATTTTTGAAAAATTTACTATAGAAAAGGCAATCCCTGGCGTATTTAAAATTTGCGACAGAAAAAAATTATTTTTTGAATAATTTACTATAGAAAAGGCAATCCCTGGCGTATTTAAAATATGCGACAGTAAAAATTATTTTTTGAATAATTTAATATAAAAAAGGCAATCCCTAGCGTAATTAACATTTGCGACAGTAAAAAATTATTTTTTGAATAATTTACTATAGAAAAGGCAATCCCTGGCGTAATTAAAATTTGCGACAGTAAAAAATTATTTTTTGAAAAATTTACTATAGAAAAGGCAATACCTGGCGTATTTAAAATTTGCGACAGTAAAAAATTATTTTTGCAAAATTTACTATTGAAAAGGCATTCCCTGGCGTAATTAAAATTTGCGACAGTAAAAAATTATTTTTTGCAAAATTTACTGTAGAAAAGGCAATCCCTGCCGTAATTAAAATTTGCGGCAGTAAAAAATTAATTTTTGAATAATTTACTATAGAAAAGGCAATCCCGAGCGTAATTAAAATTTGCGACAGTAAAATATTAATTTTTGAAAAATTTACTATAGAAAAGGCAATCCCTGGCGTATTTAAAATTTGCGACAGTAAAAAATTATTTTTTGAATAATTTGCTATAGAAAAGGCAATCCCTGGCGTATTTAAAATTTGCGACAGTAAAAATTTAATTTTTGAAAAATTTACTATAGAAAAGGCAATCCCTGGCGTAATTAAAATTTGCGACAGTAAAAAATTATTTTTTGAATAATTTACTATAGAAAAAGCAATCCCTGGCGTATTTAAAATTTTCGACAATATAAAATTAATTTTGAAAAATTCACTATAGAAGAGGCAATCCCTGGCGTATTTAAAATTTGCGACAGTAAAAAATTAATTTTTGAAAAATTTACTATAGAAAAGGCAATCCCTGGCGTAATTAAAATTTGCGACAGAAAAAAATTATTTTTTGAATAATTTAATATAGAAAAAGCAATCCTTGGCGTATTTAAAATTTGCGACAGTAAAAAATTAATTTTTGAAAAACTTACTATAGAAAAGGCAATCCCTGGCGTAATTAAAATTTGCGACAGAAAAAAATTATTTTTTGAATAATTAACTATAGAAGAGACAATCCCTGGCGTAATTAAAATTTGCGACAGTAAAAAATTAATTTTTGAAAAATTTACTATAGAAAAAGGCAATCCCTGGCGTATTTAAAATTTGCGACAGTAAAAAATTAATTTTTGAAAAATTTACTATAGAAAAGGCAACCCCTGGCGTATTTAAAATTTGCGACAGAAAAAAATTATTTTTTGAATAATTTACTATAGAATAGGCAATCCCTGGCGTATTTAAAATATGCGACAGTAAAAATTATTTTTTGAATAATTTAATATAAAAAAGGCAATCCCTAGCGTAATTAACATTTGCGACAGTAAAAAATTATTTTTTGAATAATTTACTATAGAAAAGGCAATCCCTGGCGTAATTAAAATTTGCGACAGTAAAAAATTATTTTTTGAAAAATTTACTATAGAAAAGGCAATACCTGGCGTATTTAAAATTTGCGACTGTAAAAAATTATTTTTTGCAAAATTTACTATAGAAAAGGCATTCCCCTGGCGTAATTAAAATTTGCGACAGTAAAAAATTATTTTTTGCAAAATTTACTATAGAAAAGGCAATCCCTGCCGTAATTAAAATTTGCGGCAGTAAAAAATTAATTTTTGCAAAATTTACTATAGAAAAGGCAATCCCTGGCGTATTTAAAATTTGCGACAGAAAAAAATTATTTTTTGAATAATTTACTATATAAAAAAAATTATTTTTTGAATAATTTACTATAGAAAAGGCAATCCCTGGCGTAATTAAAATTTGCGACAGTAAAAAATTAATTTTTGAAAAATTTACTATAGAAAAGGCAATCCCTGGCATATTTAAAATTTGCGACAGTAAAAAATTATTTTTTGAATAATTTACTATAGAAAAGGCAATCCCTGGCGTATTTAAAATTTCCGACAGAAAAAAATTATTTTTTGAAAAATTTACTATAGAAAAGACAATCCCTGGCGTATTTAAAATTTGCGACAGGTAAAAATTATTTTTTGAATAATTTACTATAGAAAAGGCAATCCCTGGCGTAATTAAAATTTGCGACAGTAAAAAATTAATTTTTGAATAATTTACTATAGAAAAGGCAATCCCTGGCGTAATTAAAATTTGCGACAGTAAAAAATTATTTTTTGAATAATTTACTATAGAAAAGGCAATCCCTGGCGTAATTAAAACTTGCGACAGTAAAAAATTAACTTTTGAAAAATTTACTATAGAAAAGGCAATCCCTGGCGTAATTAAAATTTGCGACAGTAAAAAATTATTTTTTGAAAAAATTTACTATAGAAAAGGCAATCCCTGGCGTATTTAAAATTTGCGACAGTAAGAAATGATTTTGTGCAAAATTTACTATAGAAAAGGCAATCCCTGGCGTAATTAAAATTGGTGACAGTAAAAAATTATTTTTTGCAAAATTTACTATAGAAAAGGCAATCCCCTGGCGTAATTAAAATTTCCGACAGTAAAAAATTATTTTTTGAAAAATTTACTATAGAAAAGGCAATCCCTGGCGTAATTAAAATTTGCGACAGAAAAGAATTAATTTTCGAAAAATTTACTATAGAAAAGGCAATCCCTGGCGTATTTAAAATATGCGACAGTAAAAAATTATTTTTTGAATAATTTACTATAGAAAAAGGCAATCCCTGGCGTAATTAAAATTTGCGACAGTAAAAAATTATTTTTTGAATAATTTACTATAGAAAAGGCAATCCCTGGCGTAATTAAAATTTGCGACAGTAAAAAATTATTTTTTGCAAAATTTACTATAGAAAAGGCAATCCCTGGCGTAATTAAAATTTGCGGCAGTTAAAAATTAATTTTTGAATAATTTACTATAGAAAAGGCAATCCCTGGCTTAATTAAAATTTGCGACAGTAAAAATTAATTTTTGAAAAATTTACTATAGAAAAGGCAATCCCTGGCGTATTTAAAATTTGCGAGAGTAAAAAATTATTTTTTGAATAATTTACTATAGAAAGGCAATCCCTGGCGTATTTAAAATTTGCGACAGTAAAAAATTAATTTTTGAAAAATTTACTATAGAAAAGGCAATCCCTGGCGTAATTATAATTTGCGACAGTAAAAAATTATTTTTTTAAAAATTTACTATAGAAAAGGCATTCCCTGGCGTAATTAAAATTTGCGACAGTAAAAAAATTAATTTTTGAATAATTTACTATAGAAAAGGCAATCCCTGGCGTAATTAAAATTTGCGACAGTAAAAAAATTATTTTTTGAATAATTTACTATAGAAAAGGCAATCCCTGGCGTAATTAAAATTTGCGACAGTAAAAAATTATTTTTTGAATAATTTACTATAGAAAAGGCAATCCCTGGCGTAATTAAAACTTGCGACAGTAAAAAATTAATTTTTGCAAAATTTACTATAGAAAAGGCAATCCCTGGCGTATTTAAAATTTGCGACAGAAAAAAATTATTTTTTGCAAAATTTACTATAGAAAAGGCAATCCCTGGCGTAATTAAAATTTGCGACAGAAAAAAAAAATTTTTTTGAATAATTTACTATACAAAAGGCAATCCCTGGCGTAATTAAAATTTGCGACAGTAAAAAATTATTTTTTGAATAATTTACTATAGAAAAGGCAATCCCTGGCGTATTTAAAATTTGCGACAGTAAAAAATTATTTTTGCAAAATTTACTATAGAAAAGGCAATCCCTGGCGTAATTAAAATTTGCGACAGTAAAAAATTATTTTTTTTATAATTTACAATAGAAAAGGCAATCCCTGGCGTAATTAAAACTTGCGACAGTAAAAAATTAATTTTTGAATAATTTACTATAGAAAAGGCAATCCCTGGCGTAATTAAAATTTGCGACAGTAAAAAATTATTTTTTGAATAATTTACTATAGAAAAGGCAATCCCTGGCGTAATTAAAATTTGCGACAGTAAAAAATTATTTTTTGAATAATTTACTATAGAAAAGGCAATCCCTGGCGTAATTAAAACGTGCGACAGTAAAAAATTAATTTTTGCAAAATTTACTATAGAAAAGGCAATCCCTCACGTATTTAAAATTTGCGACAGAAAAAAATTATTTTTTGCAAAATTTACTATAGAAAAGGCAATCCCTGGCGTAATTAAAATTTGCGACAGAAAAAAAATTATTTTTTGAATAATTTACTATAGGAAAGGCAATCCCTGGCGTAATTAAAATTTGCGACAGTAAAAAACTATTTTTTGAATAATTTACTGTAGAAAAGGCAATCCCTGGCGTATTTAAAATTTGCGACAGTAAAAAATTATTTTTTGCAAAATTTACTATAGAAAAGGCAATCCCTGGCGTAATTAAAATTTGCGACAGTAAAAAATTATTTTTTGAATAATTTACTATAGAAAAGGCAATCCCTGGCGTAATTAAAACTTGCGACAGTAAAAAATTAATTTTTGAATAATTTACTATAGAAAAGGCAATCCCTGGCGTAATTAAAATTTGCGACAGTAAAAAATTATTTTTTGAATAATTTACTATAGAAAAGGCAATCCCTGGCGTAATTAAAATTTGCGACAGTAAAAAATTTTTTTTTGAATAATTTACTATAGAAAAGGCAATCCCTGGCGTAATTAAAATTTGCGACAGTAAAAAATTATTTTTTGCAAAATTTACTATAGAAAAGGCAATCCCTGGCGTAATTAAAATTTGCGACAGTAAAAAATTAATTTTTGAATAATTTACTATAGGAAAGGCAATCCGTGGCGTAATTAAAATTTGCGACAGTAAAAAATTAATTTTTTTAAAATTTACTATAGAAACGGCAATCCCTGGCGTATTTAAAATTTGCGACAGTAAAAAATTATTTTTTGAATAATTTACTATAGAAAAGGCAATCCCTGGCGTAATTAAAATTTACGACAGTAAAAAATTATTTTTTGAATAATTTACTTTAGAAAAGGCAATCCCTGGCGTATTTAAAATTTGCGACAGTAAAAAATTATTTTTTGCAAAATTTACTATAGAAAAGGCAATCCCTGGCGTAATTAAAATTTGCGACAGAAAAAAAAAATTTTTTTGAATAATTTACTATACAAAAGGCAATCCCTGGCGTAATTAAAATTTGCGACAGTAAAAAATTATTTTTTGAATAATTTACTATAGAAAAGGCAATCCCTGGCGTATTTAAAATTTGCGACAGTAAAAAATTATTTTTGCAAAATTTACTATAGAAAAGGCAATCCCTGGCGTAATTAAAATTTGCGACAGTAAAAAATTATTTTTTGAGTAATTTACTATAGAAAAGGCAATCCCTGGCGTAATTAAAACTTGCGACAGTAAAAAATTAATTTTTGAATAATTTACTATAGAAAAGGCAATCCCTGGCGTAATTAAAATTTGCGACAGTAAAAAATTATTTTTTGAATAATTTACTATAGAAAAGGCAATCCCTGGCGTAATTAAAATTTGCGACAGTAAAAAATTATTTTTTGAATAATTTACTATAGAAAAGGCAATCCCTGGCGTAATTAAAACTTGCGACAGTAAAAAATTAATTTTTGCAAAATTTACTATAGAAAAGGCAATCCCTCACGTATTTAAAATTTGCGACAGAAAAAAATTATTTTTTGCAAAATTTACTATAGAAAAGGCAATCCCTGGCGTAATTAAAATTTGCGACAGAAAAAAAAATTATTTTTTGAATAATTTACTATAGGAAAGGCAATCCCTGGCGTAATTAAAATTTGCGACAGTAAAAAACTATTTTTTGAATAATTTACTGTAGAAAAGGCAATCCCTGGCGTATTTAAAATTTGCGACAGTAAAAAATTATTTTTTGCAAAATTTACTATAGAAAAGGCAATCCCTGGCGTAATTAAAATTTGCGACAGTAAAAAATTATTTTTTGAATAATTTACTATAGAAAAGGCAATCCCTGGCGTAATTAAAACTTGCGACAGTAAAAAATTAATTTTTGAATAATTTACTATAGAAAAGGCAATCCCTGGCGTAATTAAAATTTGCGACAGTAAAAAATTATTTTTTGAATAATTTACTATAGAAAAGGCAATCCCTGGCGTAATTAAAATTTGCGACAGTAAAAAATTATTTTTTGAATAATTTACTATAGAAAAGGCAATCCCTGGCGTAATTAAAATTTGCGACAGTAAAAAATTATTTTTTGCAAAATTTACTATAGAAAAGGCAATCCCCTGGCGTAATTAAAATTTGCGACAGTAAAAAATTAATTTTTGAATTATTTACTATAGAAAAGGCAATCCGTGGCGTAATTAAAATTTGCGACAGTAAAAAATTAATTTTTTTTAAAATTTACTATAGAAACGGCAATCCCTGGCGTATTTAAAATTTGCGACAGTAAAAAATTATTTTTTGAATAATTTACTATAGAAAAGGCAATCCTTGGCGTAATTAAAATTTACGACAGTAAAAAATTATTTTTTGAATAATTTACTTTAGAAAAGGCAATCCCTGGCGTATTTAAAATTTGCGACAGTAAAAAATTAATTTTGAATAATTTACTATAGAAAAGGCAATCCCTGGCGAAATTAAAATTTGCGACAGTAAAAAATTTACTATAGAAAAGGCAATCCCTGGCGTATTTAAAATTTGCGACAGTAAAAAATTATTTTTTGAATAATTTACTATAGAAAAGGCAATCCCTGGCGTATTTAAAATTTGCGACAGAAAAAAATTATTTTTTGCAAAATTTACTATAGAAAAGCCAATCCCTGGCGTAATTAAAATTTGCGACAGAAAAAAAATTATTTTTTGAATAATTTACTATAGAAAAGGCAATCCCTGCCGTAATTAAAATTTGCGACAGTAAAAAATTATTTTTTTAATAATTTACTATAGAAGAGGCAATCCCTGGCGTATTTAAAATTTGCGACAGTAAAAAATTATTTTTTGCAAAATTTACTATAGAAAAGGCAATCCCTGGCGTAATTAAAATTGCGACAGTAAAAAATTATTTTTTGAATAATTTACTATAGAAAAGGCAATCCCTGGCGTAATTAAAACTTGCGACAGTAAAAAATTAATTTTTGAATAATTTACTATAGAAAAGGCAATCCCTGGCGTAATTAAAATTTGCGACAGTAAAAAATTATTTTTGAATAATTTACTATAGAAAAGGCAATCCCTGGCGTAATTAAAACTTGCGACAGTAAAAAATTAATTTTTGCAAAATTTACTATAGAAAAGGCAATCCTTGGCGTATTTAACATTTGCGACAGAAAAAAATTATTTTTTGCAAAATTTACTATAGAAAAGGCAATCCCTGGCGTAACTAAAATTTGCGACAGAAAAAAAATTATTTTTTGAATAATTTACTATAGAAAAGGCAATCCCTGGCGTAATTAAAATTTGCGACAGTAAAAAATTATTTTTTGAATAATTTACTATAGAAAAGGCAATCCCTGGTGTATTTAAAATTTGCGACAGTAAAAAATTATTTTTTGCAAAATTTTCTATATAAAAGGCAATCCCCTGGCGTAATTAAAATTTGCGACAGTAAAAAATTATTTTTTGAATAATTTACTATAGAAAAGGCAATCCCTGGCGTAATTAAAACTTGCGACAGTAAAAAATTAATTTTTGAAAAATTTACTATAGAAAAGGCAATCCCTGGCGTAATTAAAATTTGCGACAGTAAAAAAATATTTTTTGAAAAATTTACTATAGAAAAGGCAATCCCTGGCGTATTTAAAATATGCGACAGTAAAAAATTATTTTTTGAATAATTTACTATAGAAAAGGCAATCCCTGGCGTAATTAAAATTTGCGACAGTAAAAAATTATTTTTTGAATAATTTACTATAGAAAAGGCAATCCCTGGCGTAATTAAAATTTGCGACAGTAAAAAATTAATTTTTGAATAATTTACTATAGAAAAGGCAATCCCTGGCGTAATTAAAATTTGCGACAGTAAAAAATTATTTTTTGAATAATTTACTATAGAAAAGGCAATCCCTGGCGTAATTAAAATTTGCGACAGTAAAAAATTATTTTTTGAATAATTTACTATAGAAAAGGCAATCCCTGGCGTAATTAAAACTTGCGACAGTAAAAAATTATTGTTTGCAAAATTTACTATAGAAAAGGCAATCCCTGGCGTAATTAAAATTTGCGACAGTAAAAAATTAATTTTTGAAAAATTTACTATAGAAAAGGCAATCCCTGGCGTATTTAAAATTTGCGACAGTAAAAAATTATTTTTTGAATAATTTACTATAGAAAAGCAATCCCTGGCGTAATTAAAATTTGCGACAATAAAAAATTATTTTTTGCAAAATTTACTATAGAAAAGGCAATCCCTGGCGTAATTAAAATTTGCGACAGTAAAAAATTAATTTTTGAATAATTTACTATAGAAAAGGCAATCCCTGGCGTAATTAAAATTTGCGACAGTAAAAAATTAATTTTTGAAAAATTTACTATAGAAAAGGCAATCCCTGGCGTATTTAAAATTTGCGACAGTAAAAAATTATTTTTTGAATAATTTACTATAGAAAAGGCAATCCATGGCTTAATTAAAATTTGCGACAGTAAAAAAATTATTTTTTGAATAATTTACTATAGAAAAGGCTATCCCTGGCGTATTTAAAATTTGCGACAGAAAAAAATTATTTTTTGAAAAATTTACTATAGAAAAGGCAATTCCTGGCTTATTTAAAATTTGCGACAGTAAAAAATAATTTTTTGAATAATTTACTATAGAAAAGGCAATCCCTGGCGTAATTAAAATTTGCGACAGTAAAAAAAATTAATTTTTGAATAATTTACTATAGAAAAGGCAATCCCTGGCGTATTTAAAATTTGCGACGGTAAAAAATTAATTTTTGAAAAATTTACTATAGAAAAGGCAATCCCTGGCGTATTTAAAATTTGCGACATAAAAAAATTATTTTTTGAATAATTTACTATAGAAAAGGCAATCCCTGGCGCAATTAAAACTTGCGACAGTAAAAAATTAATTTTTGAAAAATTTACTGTAGAAAAGGCAATCCCTGGCGTATTTAAAATTTGCGACAGTAAAAAATTATTTTTGAATAATTTACTATAAAAAAGGCAATCCCTGGCGTAATTAAAATTTGCGACAGTAAAAAAATTATTTTTTGAATAATTTAGTATAGAAAAGGCAATCCCTGTCGTATTTAAAATTTGCGACAGAAAAAAATTATTTTTTGAAAAATTTACTATAGAAAAGGCAATCCCTGGCGTATTTAAAATTTGCGACAGTAAAAAATTATTTTTTGAAAAATTTACTATAGAAAAGGCAATCCCTGGCGTAATTAAAATTTGCGACAGTAAAAAATTAATTTTTAAATAATTTACTATAGAAAAGGCAATCCCTGGCGTATTTAAAATTTGCGACAGTAAAAAATTAATTTTTGAAAAAATTACTATAGAAAAGGCAATCCCTGGCGTATTTAAAATTTGCGACAGAAAAAAATTATTTTTGAATAATTTACTATAGAAAAGGCAATCCCTGGCGTAATTAAAACTTGCGACAGTAAAAAATTAATTTTTTGAAAAATTTACTATAGAAAAGGCAATCCCTGGCGTAATTAAAATTTGCAACAGTAAGAAATTATTTTTTGAATAATTTACTATAGAAAAGGCAATCCCTGGCGTAATTAAAATTTGCGACAGTAAAAAATTATTTTTTGAATAATTTACTATAGAAAAGGCAATCCCTGGCGTAATTAAAATTTGCGATCAAAAAAATTAATTTTTGCAAAATTTACTATAGAAAAGGCAATACCTGGCGTATTTAAAATTTGCGACAGAAAAAAATTATTTTTTGCAAAATTTACTATAGAAAAGGCAATCCCTGGCGTAATTAAAATTTGCGACAGAAAAAAAAAATATTTTTTGAATAACTTACTATAGAAAAGGCAATCCCTGGCGTAATTAAAATTTGCGACAGTAAAAAATTATTTTTTGAATAATTTACTATAGAAAAGGCAATCCCTGGCGTATTTAAAATTTGCGACAGTAAAAAATTATTTTTTGCAAAATTTACTATAGAAAAGGCAATCCCTGGCGTAATTAAAATTTGCGACAGTAAAAAATTATTATTTGAATAATTTAGTATAGAAAAGGCAATCCCTGGCGTAATTAAAATTTGCGACAGTAAAAAATTATTTTTTGAATAATTTACTATAGAAAAGGCAATCCCTGGCGTATTTAAAATTTGCGACAGTAAAAAATTATTGTTTGCAAAATTTACTATAGAAAAGGAAATCCCTGGCGTAATTAAAACTTGCGACAGTAAAAAATTAATTTTTGCAAAATTTACTATAGAAAAGGCAATCCCTGGCGTATTTAAAATTTGCGACAGAAAAAAATTATTTTTTGCTAAATTTACTATAGAAAAGGCAATCCCTGGCGTAATTAAAATTTGCGACAGAAAAAAATTATTTTTTGCAAAATTTACTATAGAAAAGGCAATCCCTGGCGTAATTAAAATTTGCGACAGTAAAAAATTATTTTTTGAATAATTTACTATAGAAAAGGCAATCCCTGGCGTAATTAAAACTTGCGACGGTAAAAAATTAATTTTTGAATAATTTACTATAGAAAAGGCAATCCCTGGCGTAATTAAAATTTGCGACAGTAAAAAATTATTTTTTGAATAATTTACTATAGAAAAGGCAATCCCTGGCGTAATTAAAACTTGCGACAGTAAAAAATTAATTTTTGCAAAATTTACTATAGAAAAGGCAATCCCTGGCGTATTTAAAATTTGCGACAGAAAAAAATTATTTTTTGCAAAATTTACTATAGAAAAGGCAATCCCTGGCGTAATTAAAATTTGCGACAGAAAAAAATTATTTTTTCAATAATTTACTATAGAAAAGGCAATCCCTGGCGTAATTAAAATTTGCGACAGTAAAAAATTATATTTTGAATAATTTACTATAGAAAAGGCGATCCCTGGTGTATTTAAAATTTGCGACAGTAAAAAATTATTTTTTGCAAAATTTTCTATAGAAAAGGCAATCCCTGGCGTAATTAAAATTTGCGACAGTAAAAAATTATTTTTTGAATAATTTACTATAGAAAAGGCAATCCCTGGCGTAATTAAAACTTGCGACAGTAAAAAATTAATTTTTGAAAAATTTACTATAGAAAAGGCAATCCTGGCGTAATTAAAATTTGCGACAGAAAAAAAATATTTTTTGAAAAATTTACTACAGAAAAGGCAATCCCTGGCGTATTTAAAATATGCGACAGTAAAAAATTATTTTTTGAATAATTTACTATAGAAAAGGCAATCCCTGACGTAATTAAATTTGCGACAGTAAAAAATTATTTTTTGAATAACTTACTATAGAAAAGGCAATCCCTGGCGTATTTAAAATTTGCGACAGTAAAAAATTAATTTTTGAAAAAGTTACTATAGAAAAGGCAATCCCTGGCGTAATTAAAATTTGCAACAGTAAGAAATTATTTTTTGAATAATTTACTATAGAAAAGGCAATCCCTGGCGTAATTAAAATTTGCGACAGTAAAAAATTATTTTTTGAATAATTTTACTATAGAAAAGGCAATCCCTGGCGTGATTAAAACTTGCGACAGTAAAAAATTAATTTTTGCAAAATTTACTATAGAAAAGGCAATACCTGGCGTATTTAAAATTTGCGACAGAAAAAAATTATTTTTTGCAAAATTTACTATAGAAAAGGCAATCCCTGGCGTAATTAAAATTTGCGACAGAAAAAAAAATATTTTTTGAATAACTTACTATAGAAAAGGCAATCCCTGGCGTAATTAAAATTTGCGACAGTAAAAAATTATTTTTTGAATAATTTACTATAGAAAAGGCAATCCCTGGCGTATTTAAAATTTGCGACAGTAAAAAATTATTTTTTGCAAAATTTACTATAGAAAAGGCAATCCCTGGCGTAATTAAAATTTGCGACAGTAAAAAATTATTATTTGAATAATTTAGTATAGAAAAGGCAATCCCTGGCGTAATTAAAATTTGCGACAGTAAAAAATTATTTTTTGAATAATTTACTATAGAAAAGGCAATCCCTGGCGTATTTAAAATTTGCGACAGTAAAAAATTATTTTTGCAAAATTTACTATAGAAAAGGCAATCCCTGGCGTAATTACAACTTGCGACAGTAAAAAATTAATTTTTGCAAAATTTACTATAGAAAAGGCAATCCCTGGCGTATTTAAAATTTGCGACAGAAAAAAATTATTTTTTGCAAAATTTACTATAGAAAAGGCAATCCCTGGCGTAATTAAAATTTGCGACAGAAAAAAATTATTTTTTGCAAAATTTACTATAGAAAAGGCAATCCCTGGCGTAATTAAAATTTGCGACAGTAAAAAATTATTTTTTGAATAATTTACTATAGAAAAGGCAATCCCTGGCGTAATTAAAACTTGCGACAGTAAAAAATTAATTTTTGAATAATTTACTATAGAAAAGGCAATCCCTGGCGTAATTAAAATTTGCGACAGTAAAAAATTATTTTTTGAATAATTTACTATAGAAAAGGCAATCCCTGGCGTAATTAAAACTTCCGACAGTAAAAAATTAATTTTTGCAAAATTTACTATAGAAAAGGCAATCCCTGGCGTATTTAAAATTTGCGACAGAAAAAAATTATTTTTTGCAAAATTTACTATAGAAAAGGCAATCCCTGGCGTAATTAAAATTTGCGACAGAAAAAAAATTATTTTTTGATTAATTACTATAGACAAGGCAATCCCTGGCGTAATTAAAATTTGCGACAGTAAAAAATTATATTTTGAATAATTTACTATAGAAAAGGCGATCCCTGGTGTATTTAAAATTTGCAACAGTAAAAAATTATTTTTTGAATAATTTACTATAGAAAAGGCAATCCCTGGCGTAATTAAAATTTGCGACAGTAAAAAATTAATTTTTGAATAATTTACTATAGAAAAGGCAATCCCTGGCGTAATTAAAATTTGCGACAGTAAAAAATTATTTTTTGAATAATTTACAATAGAAAAGGCAATCCCTGGCGTATTTAAAATATGCGACAGTAAAAAATTATTTTTTGAATAATTTACAATAGAAAAGGCAATCCCTGGCGTAATTAAAATTTGCGACAATAAAATTTATTTTTTGCAAAATTTACTATAGAAAAGGCAATCCCTGGCGTAATTAAATTTTGCGACAGAAAAAAATTATTTTTTGCAAAATTTACTATAGAAAAGGCAATCCTGGCGTAATTAAAATTTGCGACAGTAAAAAATTATTTTTTGAATAATTTACTATAGAAAAGGCAATCCCTGGCGTAATTAAAACTTGCGACAGTAAAAAATTAATTTTTGAATAATTTACTATAGAAAAGGCAATCCCTGGCGTAATTAAAATTTGCGACAGTAAAAAATTATTTTTTGAATAATTTTACTATAGAAAAGGCAATCCCTGGCGTAATTAAAACTTGCGACAGTAAAAAATTAATTTTTGCAAAATTTACTATAGAGAAGGCAATCCCTGGAGTATTTAAAATTTGCGACAGAAAAAAATTATTTTTTGCAAAATTTACTATAGAAAAGGCAATCCCTGGCGTAATTAAATTTGCGACAGAAAAAACATTATTTTTTGAATAATTTACTATAGAAAAGGCAATCCCTGGCGTATTTAAAATATGCGACAGTAAAAAATTATTTTTTGAATAATTTACTATAGCAAAGGCAATCCCTGGCGTAATTAAAATTTGCGACAGTAAAAAAATAATTTTTTGAAAAATTTACTATAGAAAAGGCAATCATTGGCGTATTTAAAATTTGCGACAGTAAAAAATTATTTTTTGCAAAATTTACTATAGAAAAGGCAATCCCTGGCGTACTTAAAATTTGCGACAGTAAAAAAATTATTATTTGAATAATTTAGTATAGAAAAGGCAATCCCTGGCGTAATTAAAATTTGCGACAGTAAAAAATTATTTTTTGAATAATTTACTATAGAAAAGGCAATCCCTGGCGTATTTAAAATTTGCGACAGTAAAAAATTATTTTTTGCAAAATTTACTATAGAAAAGGCAATCCCTGCCGTAATTAAAACTTGCGACAGTAAAAAATTAATTTTTGCAAAATTTACTATAGAAAAGGCAATCCCTGGCGTATTTAAAATTTGCGACAGAAAAAAATTATTTTTTGCAAAATTTACTATAGAAAAGGCAATCCCTGGCGTAATTAAAATTTGCGACAGAAAAAAATTATTTTTTGCAAAATTTACTATAGAAAAGGCAATCCCTGGCGTAATTAAAATTTGCGACAGTAAAAAATTATTTTTTGAATAATTTACTATAGAAAAGGCAATCCCTGGCGTAATTAAAACTTGCGACAGTAAAAAATTAATTTTTGAATAATTTACTATAGAAAAGGCAATCCCTGGCGTAATTAAAATTTGCGACAGTAAAAAATTATTTTTTGAATAATTTACTATAGAAAAGGCAATCCCTGGCGTAATTAAAACTTGCGACAGTAAAAAATTAATTTTTGCAAAATTTACTATAGAAAAGGCAATCCCTGGCGTATTTAAAATTTGCGACAGAAAAAAATTATTTTTTGCAAAATTTACTATAGAAAAGGCAATCCCTGGCGTAATTAAAATTTGCGACAGAAAAAAAATTATTTTTTGAATAATTTACTATAGAAAAGGCAATCCCTGGCGTAATTAAAATTTGCGACAGTAAAAAATTATATTTTGAATAATTTACTATAGAAAAGGCGATCCCTGGTGTATTTAAAATTTGCGACAGTAAAAAATTATTTTTTGAATAATTTACTATAGAAAAGGCAAACCCTGGCGTAATTAAAATTTGCGACAGTAAAAAATTAATTTTTGAATAATTTACTATAGAAAAGGCAATCCCTGGCGTAATTAAAATTTGCGACAGTAAAAAATTATTTTTTGAATAACTTACTATAGAAAAGGCAATCCCTGGCGTATTTAAAATATGCGACAGTAAAAAATTATTTTTTGAATAATTTACTATAGAAAAGGCAATCCCTGGCGTAATTAAAATTTGCGACAATAAAAAATTATTTTTTTGCAAAATTTACTATAGAAAAGGCAATCCCTGGCGTAATTAAAATTTGCGACAGAAAAAAATTATTTTTTGCAAAATTTACTATAGAAAAGGCAATCCCTGGCGTAATTAAAATTTGCGACAGTAAAAAATTATTTTTTGAATAATTTACTATAGAAAAGTCAATCCCTGGCGTAATTAAAACTTAGTAAAAAATTAATTTTTGAATAATTTACTATAGAAAAGGCAATCCCTGGCGTAATTAAAATTTGCGACAGTAAAAAATTATTTTTTGAATAATTTACTATAGAAAAGGCAATCCCTGGCGTAATTAAAACTTGCGACAGTAAAAAATTAATTTTTGCAAAATTTACTATAGAAAAGGCAATCCCTGGAGTATTTAAAATTTGCGACAGAAAAAAATTATTTTTTGCAAAATTTACTATAGAAAAGGCAATCCCTGGCGTAATTAAAATTTGCGACAGAAAAAACATTATTTTTTGAATAATTTACTATAGAAAAGGCAATCCCTGGCGTAATTAAAATTTGCGACAGTAAAAAATTATATTTTGAATAATTTACTATAGAAAAGGCGATCCCTGGTGTATTTAAAATTTGCGACAGTAAAAAATTATTTTTTGCAAAATTTTCTATAGAAAAGGCAATCCCTGGCGTAATTAAAATTTGCGACAGTAAAAAATTATTTTTGGAATAATTTACTATAGAAAAGGCAATCCCTGGCGTAATTAAAACTTGCGACAGTAAAAAATTAATTTGTGAAAAATTTACTATAGAAAAGGCAATCCCTGGCGTAATTAAAATTTGCGACAGTAAAAAAATATTTTTTGAAAAAATTTACTATAGAAAAGGCAATCCTGGCGTATTTAAAATATGCGACAGTAAAGAAATTATTTTTTGAATAATTTACTATAGAAAAGGCAATCCCTGGCGTATTTAAAATTTGCGACAGAAAAAAATTATTTTTTTGAATAATGTACTATAGAAAAGGCAATCCCTGGCGTAATTGAAATTTGCGACAGTAAAAAATTATTTTTGAATAATTTACTATAGAAAAGGCAATCCCTGGCGTAATTAAAATTTGCGACAGTAAAAAATTAATTTTTGAAATAATTTACTATAGAAAAGGCAGTCCCTGGCGTAATTAAAATTTGCGACAGTAAAAAATTATTTTTGAATAATTTACTATAGAAAAGGCACTCCCTGGCGTAATTAAAATTTGCGACAGTAAAAAAATTAATTTTTGAATAATTTCCTATAGAAAAGGCAATCCCTGGCGTATTTAAAATTGCGACGGTAAAAAATTAATTTTTGAAAAATTTACTATAGAAAAGGCAATCCCTGGCGTATTTAAAATTTGCGACATAAAAAAATTATTTTTTGAATAATTTACTATAGAAAAGGCAATCCCTGGCGTAATTAAAACTTGCGACAGTAAAAAATTAATTTTTGCAAAATTTACTATAGAAAAGGCAATCCCTGGCGTATTTAAAATTTGCGGCAGAAAAAAATTATTTTTTGCAAAATTTACTATAGAAAAGGCAATCCCTGGCGTAATAAAATTTGCGACAGAAAAAAATTATTTTTTGCAAAATTTACTATAGAAAAGGCAATCCCTGGCGTAATTAAAATTTGCGACAGTAAAAAATTATTTTTGAATAATTTACTATAGAAAAGGCAATCCTGGCGTAATTAAAACTTGCGACAGTAAAAAATTAATTTTTGAATAATTTACTATAGAAAAGGCAATCCCTGGCGTAATTAAAATTTGCGACAGTAAAAAATTATTTTTTGAATAATTTACTATAGAAAAGGCAATCCCTGCGTAATTAAAACTTGCGACAGTAAAAAATTAATTTTTGCAAAATTTACTATAGAAAAGGCAATCCCTGGCGTATTTAAAATTTGCGACAGAAAAAAAATTATTTTTTGCAAAATTTACTATAGAAAAGGCAATCCCTGGCGTAATTAAAATTTGCGACAGAAAAAAAATTATTTTTTGTGAATAATTTACTATAGAAAAGGCAATCCCTGGCGTAATTAAAATTTGCGACAGTGTAAAAAATTATATTTTGAATAATTTACTATAGAAAAGGCGATCCCTGGTGTATTTAAAATTTGCGACAGTAAAAAATTATTTTTTGAATAATTTACTATAGAAAAGGCAATCCCTGGCGTAATTAAAATTTGCGACAGTAAAAAATTAATTTTTGAATAATTTACTATAGAAAAAGGCAATCCCTGGCGTAATTAAAATTTGCGACAGTAAAAAATTATTTTTTGAATAACTTACTATAGAAAAGGCAATCCCTGGCGTATTTAAAATATGCGACAGTAAAAAATTATTTTTTTGAATAATTTACTATAGAAAAGGCAATCCCTGGCGTAATTAAAATTTGCGACAGAAAAAAATTATTTTTGCAAAATTTACTATAGAAAAGGCAATCCCTGGCGTAATTAAAATTTGCGACAGGTAAAAAATTATTTTTTGAATAATTTACTATAGAAAAGTCAATCCCTGGCGTAATTAAAACTTGCGACAGTAAAAAATTATTTTTTGAATAATTTACTATAGAAAAGTCAATCCCTGGCGTATTTAAAATTTGCGACAGAAAAAAATTATTTTTTGCAAAATTTACTATAGAAAAGGCAATCCCTGGCGTAATCAAAATTTGCGACAGAAAAAAACATTATTTTTTGAATAATTTACTATAGAAAAGGCAATCCCTGGCGTAATTAAAATTTGCGACAGTAAAAAATTATATTTTGAATAATTTACTATAGAAAAGGCGATCCCTGGTGTATTTAAAATTTGCGACAGTAAAAAATTATTTTTTGCAAAATTTTCTATAGAAAAGGCAATCCCTGGCGTAATTAAAATTGCGACAGTAAAAAATTATTTTTGGAATAATTTAATATAGAAAAAGGCAATCCCTGGCGTAATTAAAACTTGCGACAGTAAAAATTAATTTGTGAAAAATTTACTATAGAAAAGGCAATCCCTGGCGTAATTAAAATTTGCGACAGTAAAAAATATTTTTTGAAAAAATTTACTATAGAAAAGGCAATCCCTGGCGTATTTAAAATATGCGACAGTAAAAAATTATTTTTTTGAATAATTTACTATAGAAAAGGCAATCCTTGGCGAAATTAAAATTTGCGACAGTAAAAATTATTTTTTGAATAATTTACTATAGCAAAGGCAATCCCTGGCGTAATTAAAATTTGCGACAGTAAAAAATAATTTTTTGAAAAATTTACTATAGAAAAGGCAATCCTTGGCGTATTTAAAATTTGCGACAGTAAAAAATTATTTTTTTGAATAATTTACTATAGAAAAGGCAATCCCTGGCGTAATTAAAATTTGCGACAGTAAAAAATTAATTTTTGAATAATTTACTATAGAAAATCCCTGGCGTAATTAAAATTTGCGACAGTAAAAAATTATTTTTTGAATAACTTACTATAGAAAAGGCAATCCCTGGCGTATTTAAAATATGCGACAGTAAAAAAATTATTTTTTGAATAATTTACTATAGAAAAGGCAATCCCTGGCGTAATTAAAATTTGCGACAATAAAAAATTATTGTTTGAATAATTTACTATAGAAAAGGCAATCCCTGGCGTATTTAAAATTTGCGACAGAAAAAAATTATTTTTTGAATAATGTACTATAGAAAAGGCAATCCCTGGCGTAATTGAAATTTGCGACAGTAAAAAATTATTTTTTGAATAATTTACTATAGAAAAGGCAATCCCTGGCGTAATTAAAATTTGCGACAGTAAAAAATTAATTTTTGAATAATTTACTATAGAAAAGGCAGTCCCTGGCGTAATTAAAATTTGCGACAGTAAAAAAATTATTTCTTGAATAATTTACTATAGAAAAGGCAATCCCTGGCGTAATTAAAACTTGCGACAGTAAAAAATTATTGTTTGCAAAATTTACTATAGAAAAGGCAATCCCTGGCGTAATTAAAATTTGCGACAGTAAAAAATTAATTTTTGAAAAATTTACTATAGAAAAGGCAATCCCTGGCGTATTTAAAATTTGCGACAGTAAAAAATTATTTTTTGAATAATTTACTATAGAAAAGGCAATCCCTGGCGTAATTAAAATTTGCGACAATAAAAAATAATTTTTTGCAAAATTTACTATAGAAAAGGCAATCCCTGGCGTAAATAAAATTTGCGACACTAAAAAATTAATTTTTGAATAATTTACTATAGAAAAGGCAATCCCTGGCGTAATTAAAATTTGCGACAGTAAAAAATTAATTTTTGAAAAATTTACTATAGAAAAGACAATCCCTGGCGTATTTAAAATTTGCGACAGTAAAAAATTATTTTTTGAATAATTTACTATAGAAAAGGCAATACCTGGCGTAATTAAAATTTGCGACAGTAAAAAATTATTTTTTGAATAATTTACTATAGAAAAGGCAATCCCTGGCGTATTTAAAATTTGAGACAGAAAAAAATTATTTTTGGAAAAATTTACTATAGAAAAGGAATTCCTGGCTTATTTAAAATTTGCGACAGTAAAAAATTATTTTTTGAATAATTTACTATAGAAAAGGCAATCCCTGACGTAATTAAAATTTGCGGCAGTAAAAAATTAATTTTTGAATAATTTACTATAGAAAAGGCAATCCCTGGCGTATTTAAAATTTGCGACAGTAAAAAATTAATTTTTGAAAAAATTACTATAGAAAAGGCAATCCCTGGCGTATTTAAAATTTGCGACAGAAAAAAATTATTTTTGAATAATTTACTATAGAAAAGGCAATCCCTGGCGTAATTAAAGCTTGCGACACTAAAAAATTAATTTTTGAAAAATTTACTATAGAAAAGGCAATCCCTGGCGTAATTAAAATTTGCGACAGTAAAAAATTATTTTTTGAATAATTTACTATAGAAAAGGCAATCCCTGGCGTAATTAAAATTTGCGACAGTAAAAAATTATTTTTTGAATAATTTACTATAGAAAAGGCAATCCCTGGTGTAATTAAAACTTGCGACAGTAAAAAATTAATTTTTGCAAAATTTACTATAGAAAAGGCAATACCTGGCGTATTTAAAATTTGCGACAGAAAAAAATTATTTTTTGCAAAATTTACTATAGAAAAGGCAATCCCTGGCGTAATTAAAATTTGCGACAGAAAAAAAATATTTTTTGAATAATTTACTATAGAAAAGGCAATCCCTGGCGTAATTAAAATTTGCGACAGTAAAAAATTATTTTTTGAATAATTTACTATAGAAAAGGCAATCCCTGGCGTATTTAAAATTTGCGACAGTAAAAATTATTTTTTGCAAAATTTACTATAGGAAAAGGCAATCCCTGGCGTAATTAAAATTTGCGACAGTAAAAAATTATTTTTTGAATAATTTACTATAGAAAAGGCAATCCCTGGCGTAATTAAAATTTGCGACAGTAAAAAATTTTTTTTTGAATAATTTACTATAGAAAAGGCAATCCCTGGCGTATTTAAAATTTGCGACAGTGAAAAAATTATTTTTTGCAAAATTTACTATAGAAAAGGCAATCCCTGGCGTAATTAAAACTTGCGACAGTAAAAAATTAATTTTTGCAAAATTTACTATAGAAAAGGCAATCCCTGGCGTATTTAAAATTTGCGACATAAAAAAATTATTTTTTGAAAAATTTACTGTAGAAAAAGCAATCCCTGGCGTATTTAAAATTTGCGACAGTAAAAAATTATTTTTTGAATAATTTACTATAAAAAAGGCAATCCCTGGCGTAATTAAAATTTGCGACAGTAAAAAATTATTTTTTGAATAATTTAGTATAGAAAAGGCAATCCCTGGCGTATTTAAAATTTGCGACAGAAAAAAATTATTTTTTGAAAAATTTACTATAGAAAAGGCAATCCCTGGCGTATTTAAAATTTGCGACAGTAAAAAATTATTTTTTGAATAATTTACTATAGAATAGGCAATCCCTGGCGTAATTAAAATTTGCGACAGTAAAAAATTAATTTTTGAATAATTTACTATAGAAAAGGCCATCCCTGGCGTATTTAAAATTTGCGACAGTAAAAAATTAATTTTTGAAAAAATTACTATAGAAAAGGCAATCCCTGGCGTATTTAAAATTTGCGACAGAAAAAAATTATTTTGAATAATTTACTATAGAAAAGGCAATCCCTGGCGTAATTAAAGCTTGCGACAGTAAAAAATTAATTTTTGAAAAATTTACTATAGAAAAGGCAATCCCTGGCCTAATTAAAATTTGCGACAGTAAAAAATTATTTTTTGAATAATTTACTATAGAAAAGGCAATCCCTGGCGTAATTAAAATTTGCGACAGTAAAAAATTATTTTTTGAATAATTTACTATAGAAAAGGCAATCCCTGGCGTAATTAAAACTTGCGACAGTAAAAAATTAATTTTTGCAAAATTTACTATAGAAAAGGCAATACCTGGCGTATTTAAAATTTGCGACAGAAAAAAATTATTTTTTTGCAAAATTTACTATAGAAAAGGCAATCCCTGGCGTAATTAAAATTTGCGACAGAAAAAAAAAATATTTTTTGAATAATTTACTATAGAAAAGGCAATCCCTGGCGTAATTAAAATTTGCGACAGTAAAAAATTATTTTTTGAATAATTTACTATAGAAAAGGCAATCCCTGGCGTATTTAAAATTTGCGACAGTAAAAAATTATTTTTTTCAAAATTTACTATAGAAAAGGCAATCCCTGGCGTAATTAAAATTTGCGACAGTAAAAAATTATTTTTTGAATAATTTGCTATAGAAAAGGCAATCCCTGGCGTAATTAAAATTTGCGACAGTAAAAAAATTATTTTTTGAATAATTTACTATAGAAAAGGCAATCCCTGGCGTATTTAAAATTTGCGACAGTAAAAAATTATTTTTTGAAAAATTTACTATAGAAAAGGCAATCCCTGGCGTAATTAAAACTTGCGACAGTAAAAAATTAATTTTTGCAAAATTTACTATAGAAAAGGCAATCCCTGGCGTATTTAAAATTTGCGACAGAAAAAAATTATTTTTTGCAAAATTTACTATAGAAAAGGCAATCCCTGGCGTAATTAAAATTTGCGACAGAAAAAAAATTATTTTTTGAATAATTTACTATAGAAAAGGCAATCCCTGGCGTAATTAAAATTTGCGACAGTAAAACATTATTTTTTGAATAATTTACTATAGAAAAGGCAATCCCTGGTATATTTAAAATTTGCGACAGTAAAAAATTATTTTTTGCAAAATTTAATATAGAAAAGGAAATCCCTGGCGTAATTAAAATTTGCGACAGTAAAAAACTATTTTTTGAATAATTTACTATAGAAAAGGCAATCCCTGGCGTAATTAAAACTTGCGACAGTAAAAAATTAATTTTTGAAAAATTTACTATAGAAAAGGCAATCCCTGGCGTAATTAAAATTTCCGACAGTAAAAAAATATTTTTTGAAAAATTTACTATAGAAAAGGCAATCCCTGGCGTATTTAAAATATGCGACAGTAAAAAATTATTTTTTGAATAATTTACTATAGAAAAGGCAATCCCTGGCATAATTAAAATTTGCGACAGTAAAAAATTATTTTTTGAATAATTTTACTATAGAAAAGGCAATCCCTGGCGTAATTAAAATTTGCGACAGTAAAAAATTAATTTTTGAAAAATTTACTATAGAAAAGGCAATCCCTGGCGTATTTAAAATTTGCGACAGTAAAAAATTATTTTTTGAATAATTTACTATAGAAAAGGCAATCCCTGGTGTAATTAAAATTTGCGACAATAAAAAATTATTTTTTGCAAAATTTACTATAGAAAAGGCAATCCCTGGCGTAATTAAAATTTGCGACAGTAAAAAATTAATTTTTGAATAATTTACTATAGAAAAGGCAATCCCTGGCGTAATTAAAATTTGCGACAGTAAAAAATTATTTTTTGAATAATTTACTATAGAAAAGGCAATCCCTGGCGTAATTAAAATTTGCGACAGTAAAAAATTATTTTTTGAATAATTTACTATAGAAAAGGCAATCCCTGGCGTATTTAAAATTTGCGACAGAAAAAAATTATTTTTGAAAAATTTACTATAGAAAAGGCAATTCCTGGCTTATTTAAAATTTGCGACAGTAAAAAATTATTTTTTGAATAATTTACTATAGAAAAACGCAATCCCTGGCGTAATTAAAATTTGCGACAGTAAAAAAATTAATTTTTGAATAATTTACTATAGAAAAGGCAATCCCTGGCGTATTTAAAGTTTGCGACGGTAAAAAATTAATTTTTGAAAAATTTACTATAGAAAAGGCAATCCCTGGCGTATTTAAAATTTGCGACATAAAAAATTATTTTTTGAATAATTTACTATAGAAAAGGCAATCCCTGGCGTAATTAAAACTTTCGACAGTAAAAAATTAATTTTTGAAAAATTTACTGTAGAAAAGGCAATCCCTGGCGTATTTAAAATTTGCGACAGTAAAAAATTATTTTTTGAAAATTTTACTATAGAAAAGGCAATCCCTGGCGTATTTAAAATTTGCGACAGTAAAAAATTATTTTTGAATAATTTACTATAGAAAAGGCAATCCCTGGCGTAATTAAAATTTGCGACAGTAAAAAATTAATTTTTGAATAATTTACTATAGAAAAGGCAATCCCTGGCGTATTTAAAATTTGCGACAGTAAAAAATTAATTTTTGAAAAAATTACTATAGAAAAGGCAATCCCTGGTGTATTTAAAATTTGCGACAGAAAAAAATTATTTTTTGAATAATTTACTATAGAAAAGGCAATCCCTGGCGTAATTAAAACTTGCGACAGTAAAAAATTAATTTTTGAAAAATTTACTACAGAAAAGGCAATCCCTGGCGTAATTAAAATTTGCGACAGTAAAAAAATTATTTTTTGAATAATTTACTATAGAAAAGGCAATCCCTGGCGTAATTAAAATTTGCGACAGTAAAAAATTATTTTTTGAATAATTTACTATAGAAAAGGCAATCCCTGGCGTAATTAAAACTTGCGACATTAAAAAATTAATTTTTGCAAAATTTACTATAGAAAAGGCAATACCTGGCGTATTTAAAATTTGCGACAGAAAAAAATTATTTTTTGCAAAATTTACTATAGAAAAGGCAATCCCTGGCGTAATTAAAATTTGCGACAGAAAAAAAATATTTTTTGAATAATTTACTATAGAAAAGGCAATCCCTGGCGTAATTAAAATTTGCGACAGTAAAAAATTATTTTTTGAATAATTTACTATAGAAAAGGCAATACCTGGCGTATTTAAAATTTGCGACAGTAAAAAATTATTTTTGCAAAATTTACTATAGAAAAGGCAATCCCTGGCGTAATTAAAATTTGCGACAGTAAAAAATTATTTTTTGAATAATTTACTATAGAAAAGGCAATCCCTGGCGTAATTAAAATTTGCGACAGTAAAAAATTATTTTTTGAATAATTTACTATAGAAAAGGCAATCCCTGGCGTAATTAAAATTTGCGACAGTAAAAAATTATTTTTTGAATAATTTACTATAGAAAAGGCAATCCCTGGCGTATTTAAAATTTGCGACAGTAAAAAATTATTTTTTGAATAATTTACTATAGAAAAGGCAATCTCTGGCGTATTTAAAATTTGCGACAGTAAAAAATTATTTTTTGAATAATTTACTATAGAAATGGCAATCCCTGGCGTAATTAAAATTTGCGACAGTAAAAAATTATTTTTTGAATAATTTACTATAGAAAAGGCAATCCCTGGCGTATTTAAAATTTGCGACAGTAAAAAATTATTTTTTGAATAATTTACTATAGAAAAGGCAATCCCTGGCGTATTTAAAATTTGCGACAGTAAAAAATTATTTTTTGAATAATTTACTACAGAAAAGGCAATCCCTGGCGTAATTAAAATTTGCGACAGTAAAAAATTATTTTTTGAATAATTTACTATAGAAAAGGCAATCCCTGGCGTATTTAAAATTTGCGACAGTAAAAAATTATTTTTTGCAAAATTTACTATAGAAAAGGCAATCCCTGGCGTAATTAAAATTTGCGACAGTAAAAAATTATTTTGTGAATAATTTACTATAGAAAAGGCAATCCCTGGCGTAATTAAAATTTGCGACAGTAAAAAATTATTTTTTGAATAATTTACTATAGAAAAGGCAATCCCTGGCGTAATTAAAATTTGCGACAGTAAAAAAATATTTTTTGAATAATTTACTATAGAAAAGGCAATCCCTGGCGTATTTAAAATTTGCGACAGTAAAAAATTATTTTTTGAATAATTTACTATAGAAAAGGCAATCCCTGGCGTATTTAAAATTTGCGACAGTAAAAAATTATTTTTTGAATAATTTACTATAGAAAAGGCAATCCCTGGCGTAATTAAAATTTGCGACAGTAAAAAATTATTTTTTGAATAATTTACTATAGAAAAAGGCAATCCCTGGCGTATTTAAAATTTGCGACAGTAAAAAATTATTTTTGCAAAATTTACTATAGAAAAGGCAATCCCTGGCGTAATTAAAACTTGCGACAGTAAAAAATTAATTTTTGAATAATTTACTATAGAAAAGGCAATCCCTGGCATAATTAAAATTTGCGACAGTAAAAAATTATTTTTTGAATAATTTACTATAGAAAAGGCAATCCCTGGCGTATTTAAAATTTGCGACAGTAAAAAATTATTTTTTGCAAAATTTACTATAGAAAAGGCAATCCCTGGCGTAATTAAAACTTGCGACAGTAAAAAATTAATTTTTGAATAATTTACTATAGAAAAGGCAATCCATGGCGTAATTAAAATTTGCGACAGTAAAAAATTATTTTTTGCAAAATTTACTATAGAAAAGGCAATCCCTGGCGTAATTAAAATTTGCGACAGTAAAAAATTATTTTTTGAATAATTTACTATAGAAAAGGCAAACCCTGGCGTAATTAAAATTTGCGACAGTAAAAAATTATTTTTTGAATAATTTACTATAGAAAAGGCAATCCCTGGCGTAATTAAAACTTGCGACAGTAAAAAATTAATTTTTGCAAAATTTACTATAGAAAAGGCAATCCCTGGCGTATTTAAAATTTGCGACAGAAAAAAATTATTTTTTGCAAAATTTACTATAGAAAAGGCAATCCCTGGCGTAATTAAAATTTGCGATAGAAAAAAAATTATTTTTTGAATAATTTACTATAGAAAAGGCAATCCCTGGCGTAGTTAAAATTTGCGACAGTAAAACATTATTTTTTGAATAATTTACTATAGAAAAGGCAATCCCTGGTGTATTTAAAATTTGCGACAGTAAAAAATTATTTTTTGCAAAATTTAATATAGAAAAGGAAATCCCTGGCGTAATTAAAATTTGCGACAGTAAAAAACTATTTTTTGAATATTTACTATAGAAAAGGCAATCCCTGGCGTAATTAAAACTTGCGACAGTAAAAAATTAATTTTTGAAAAATTTACTATAGAAAAGGCAATCCCTGGCGTAATTAAAATTTCCGACAGTAAAAAAATATTTTTTGAAAAATTTACTATAGAAAAGGCAATCCCTGGCGTATTTAAAATATGCGACAGTAAAAAATTATTTTTTGAATAATTTACTATAGAAAAGGCAATCCCTGGCATAATTAAAATTTGCGACAGTAAAAAATTATTTTTTGAATAATTTACTATAGAAAAGGCAATCCCTGGCGTAATTAAAATTTGCGACAGTAAAAAATTAATTTTGAAAAATTTACTATAGAAAAGGCAATCCCTGGCGTATTTAAAATTTGCGACAGTAAAAAATTATTTTTTGAATAATTTACTATAGAAAAGGCAATCCCTGGTGTAATTAAAATTTGCGACAATAAAAAATTATTTTTTGCAAAATTTACTATAGAAAAGGCAATCCCTGGCGTAATTAAAATTTGCGACAGTAAAAAATTAATTTTTGAATAATTTACTATAGAAAAGGCAATCCCTGGCGTAATTAAAATTTGCGACAGTAAAAAATTAATTTTTGAAAAATTTACTATAGAAAAGGCAATCCCTGGCGTATTTAAAATTGCGACAGTAAAAAAATTATTTTTTGAATAATTTACTATAGAAAAGGCAATCCCTGGCGTAATTAAAATTTGCGACAGTAAAAAATTATTTTTTGAATAATTTACTATAGAAAAGGCAATCCCTGGCGTATTTAAAATTTGCGACAGAAAAAAATTATTTTTTGAAAAATTTACTATAGAAAAGGCAATTCCTGGCTTATTTAAAATTTGCGACAGTAAAAAATTATTTTTTGAATAATTTACTATAGAAAACGCAATCCCTGGCGTAATTAAAATTTGCGACAGTAAAAAAATTAATTTTTGAATAATTTACTATTGAAAAGGCAATCCCTGGCGTATTTAAAGTTTGCGACGGTAAAAAATTAATTTTTGAAAAATTTACTATAGAAAAGGCAATCCCTGGCGTATTTAAAATTTGCGACATAAAAAAATTATTTTTTGAATAATTTACTATAGAAAAGGCAATCCCTGGCGTAATTAAAACTTGCGACAGTAAAAAATTAATTTTTGAAAATTTACTACAGAAAAGGCAATCCCTGGCGTAATTAAAATTTGCGACAGTAAAAAATTATTTTTTGAATAATTTACTATAGAAAAGGCAATCCCTGGCGTAATTAAAATTTGCGACAGTAAAAAATTATTTTTTGAATAATTTACTATAGAAAAGGCAATCCCTGGCGTAATTAAAACTTGCGACATTAAAAAATTAATTTTTGCAAAATTTACTATAGAAAAGGCAATACCTGGCGTATTTAAAATTTGCGACAGAAAAAAATTATTTTTTTGCAAAATTTACTATAGAAAAGGCAATCCCTGGCGTAATTAAAATTTGCGACAGAAAAAAAAATATTTTTTGAATAATTTACTATAGAAAAGGCAATCCCTGGCGTAATTAAAATTTGCGACAGTAAAAAATTATTTTTTGAATAATTTACTATAGAAAAGGCAATACCTGGCGTATTTAAAATTTGCGACAGTAAAAAATTATTTTTTGCAAAATTTACTATAGAAAAGGCAATCCCTGGCGTAATTAAAATTTGCGACAGTAAAAAATTATTTTTTGAATAATTTACTATAGAAAAGGCAATCCCTGGCGTAATTAAAACTTTCGACAGTAAAAAATTAATTTTTGAAAAATTTACTGTAGAAAAGGCAATCCCTGGCGTATTTAAAATTTGCGACAGTAAAAAATTATTTTTTGAAAATTTTACTATAGAAAAGGCAATCCCTGGCGTATTTAAAATTTGCGACAGTAAAAAATTATTTTTTGAATAATTTACTATAGAAAAGGCAATCCCCTGGCGTATTTAAAATTTGCGACAGTAAAAAATTATTTTTTGCAAAATTTACTATAGAAAAGGCAATCCCTGGCGTAATTAAAACTTGCGACAGTAAAAAATTAATTTTTGAATAATTTACTATAGAAAAGGCAATCCCTGGCATAATTAAAATTTGCGACAGTAAAAAATTATTTTTTGAATAATTTACTATAGAAAAGGCAATCCCTGGCGTATTTAAAATTTGCGACAGTAAAAAATTATTTTTGCAAAATTTACTATAGAAAAAGGCAATCCCTGGCGTAATTAAAACTTGCGACAGTAAAAAATTAATTTTTGAATAATTTACTATAGAAAAGGCAATCCATGGCGTAATTAAAATTTGCGACAGTAAAAAATTATTTTTTGCAAAATTTACTATAGAAAAGGCAATCCCTGGCGTAATTAAAATTTGCGACAGTAAAAAATTATTTTTTGAATAATTTACTATAGAAAAGGCAAACCCTGGCGTAATTAAAATTTGCGACAGTAAAAAATTATTTTTTGAATAATTTACTATAGAAAAGGCAATCCCTGGCGTAATTAAAACTTGCGACAGTAAAAAATTAATTTTTGCAAAATTTACTATAGAAAAGGCAATCCCTGGCGTATTTAAAATTTGCGACAGAAAAAAATTATTTTTTGCAAAATTTACTATAGAAAAGGCAATCCCTGGCGTAATTAAAATTTGCGACAGAAAAAAAATTATTTTTTGAATAATTTACTATAGAAAAGGCAATCCCTGGCGTAGTTAAAATTTGCGACAGTAAAACATTATTTTTTGAATAATTTACTATAGAAAAGGCAATCCCTGGTGTATTTAAAATTTGCGACAGTAAAAAATTATTTTTTGCAAAATTTAATATAGAAAAGGAAATCCCTGGCGTAATTAAAATTTGCGACAGTAAAAAACTATTTTTTGAATAATTTACTATAGAAAAGGCAATCCCTGGCGTAATTAAAACTTGCGACAGTAAAAAATTAATTTTTGAAAAATTTACTATAGAAAAGGCAATCCCTGGCGTAATTAAAATTTCCGACAGTAAAAAAATATTTTTTGAAAAATTTACTATAGAAAAGGCAATCCCTGGCGTATTTAAAATATGCGACAGTAAAAAATTATTTTTTGAATAATTTACTATAGAAAAGGCAATCCCTGGCATAATTAAAATTTGCGACAGTAAAAAATTATTTTTTGAATAATTTACTATAGAAAAGGCAATCCCTGGCGTAATTAAAATTTGCGACAGTAAAAAATTAATTTTTGAAAAATTTACTATAGAAAAGGCAATCCCTGGCGTATTTAAAATTTGCGACAGTAAAAAATTATTTTTTGAATAATTTACTATAGAAAAGGCAATCCCTGGTGTAATTAAAATTTGCGACAATAAAAAATTATTTTTTGCAAAATTTACTATAGAAAAGGCAATCCCTGGCGTAATTAAAATTTGCGACAGTAAAAAATTAATTTTTGAATAATTTACTATAGAAAAGGCAATCCCTGGCGTAATTAAAATTTGCGACAGTAAAAAATTAATTTTTGAAAAATTTACTATAGAAAAGGCAATCCCTGGCGTATTTAAAATTTGCGACAGTAAAAAATTATTTTTTGAATAATTTACTATAGAAAAGGCAATCCCTGGCGTAATTAAAATTTGCGACAGTAAAAAATTATTTTTTGAATAATTTACTATAGAAAAGGCAATCCCTGGCGTATTTAAAATTTGCGACAGAAAAAAATTATTTTTTGAAAAATTTACTATAGAAAAGGCAATTCCTGGCTTATTTAAAATTTGCGACAGTAAAAAATTATTTTTTGAATAATTTACTATAGAAAACGCAATCCCTGGCGTAATTAAAATTTGCGACAGTAA
>CAWVNZ010001758.1:0-41400 GCA_963930735.1 Dioctria linearis | reverse complement strand
TATCCCAGGGATTGCCTTTTCTATAGTAAATTTCTCACAAAATAATTTTCAACTGTCGCAAATTTTAAATATCCCAGGGATTGCCTTTTCTATAGTAAATTTCTCACAAAATAATTTTCAACTGTCGCAAATTTTAATTACGCCAGGGATTGCCTTTTCTATAGTAAATTATTCAAAAAATAATTTTCAACTGTCGCAAATTTAAAATATCCCAGGGATTGCCTTTTCCACAGTAAATTATTCAAAAAATAATTTTCTACTGTCGCAAATTTTAATTACGCCAGGGATTGCCTTTTCTATAGTAAATAATTCAAAAAATAATTTTCTACTGTCGCAAATTTTAATGGCGCCAGGGATTGCCTTTTCTATAGTAAATTATTCAAAAAATAATTTTTTACTGTCGCAAATTTTAAATATCCCAGGGATTGCCTTTTCTATAGTAAATTTCTCACAAAATAATTTTCAACTGTCGCAAATTTTAAATATCCCAGGGATTGCCTTTTCTATAGTAAATTATTCAAAAAATAATTTTCTACTGTCGCAAATTTTAATGGCGCCAGGGATTGCCTTTTCTATAGTAAATTATTCAAAAAATAATTTTTTACTGTCGCAAATTTTAAATATCCCAGGGATTGCCTTTTCTATAGTAAATTATTCAAAAAATAATTTTTTACTATCGCAAATTTTAAGTGCGCCAGGGATTGCCTTTTCTATAGTAAATTATTCACAAAATAATTTTCAACTGTTGCAAATTTTAAATACGCCAGGGATTGCCTTTTCTATAGTAAATTATTCAAAAAATAATTTTTTACTATCGCAAATTTTAAGTGCCCCAGGGATTGCCTTTTCTATAGTAAATTTCTCACAAAATAATTTTCAACTGTCGCAAATTTTAAATATCCCAGGGATTGCCTTTTCTATAGTAAATTATTCAAAAAATAATTTTCAACTGTCGCAAATTTTAAGTGCGCCAGGGATTGCCTTTTCTATAGTAAATTATTCACAAAATAATTTTTTACTGTCGCAAATTTTAAATATCCCAGGGATTGCCTTTTCCACAGTAAATTATTCAAAAAATAATTTTCTACTGTCGCAAATTTTAATTACGCCAGGGATTGCCTTTTCTATAGTAAATTTCTCACAAAATAATTTTCAACTGTCGCAAATTTTAATGGCGCCAGGGATTGCCTTTTCTATAGTAAATTATTCAAAAAATAATTTTTTACTATCGCAAATTTTAAATATCCCAGGGATTGCCTTTTCTATAGTAAATTATTCAAAAAATAATTTTTTACTATCGCAAGTTTTAATTACGCCAGGGATTGCCTTTTCTATAGTAAATTTCTCACAAAATAATTTTCAACTATCGCAAATTTAAAATATCCCAGGGATTGCCTTTTCTATAGTAAATTATTCAAAAAATAATTTTCAACTGTCGCAAATTTAAAATATCCCAGGGATTGCCTTTTCCACAGTAAATTATTCAAAAAATAATTTTCTACTGTCGCAAATTTTAATTACGCCAGGGATTGCCTTTTCTATAGTAAATAATTCAAAAAATAATTTTCTACTGTCGCAAATTTTAAGTGCGCCAGGGATTGCCTTTTCTATAGTAAATTATTCAAAAATAATTTTTTACTGTCGCAAATTTTAAATATCCCAGGGATTGCCTTTTCTATAGTAAATTTCTCACAAAATAATTTTCAACTGTCGCAAATTTTAAATATCCCAGGGATTGCCTTTTCTATAGTAAATTATTCAAAAAATAATTTTCTACTGTCGCAAATTTTAATGGCGCCAGGGATTGCCTTTTCTATAGTAAATTATTCAAAAAATAATTTTTTACTGTCGCAAATTTTAAATATCCCAGGGATTGCCTTTTCTATAGTAAATTATTCAAAAAATAATTTTTTACTATCGCAAATTTTAAGTGCGCCAGGGATTGCCTTTTCTATAGTAAATTTCTCACAAAATAATTTTTTACTGTCGCAAATTTTAAATATCCCAGGGATTGCCTTTTCTATAGTAAATTTCTCACAAAATAATTTTCAACTGTCGCAAATTTTAATGGCGCCAGGGATTGCCTTTTCTATAGTAAATTTCTCACAAAATAATTTTCAACTGTCGCAAATTTTAAGTGCGCCAGGGATTGCCTTTTCTATAGTAAATTTCTCACAAAATAATTTTCAACTGTCGCAAATTTTAATGGCGCCAGGGATTGCCTTTTCTATAGTAAATTATTCAAAAAATAATTTTCAACTGTCGCAAATTTTAATGGCGCCAGGGATTGCCTTTTCTATAGTAAATTATTCAAAAAATAATTTTTTACTGTCGCAAATTTTAAATATCCCAGGGATTGCCTTTTCTATAGTAAATTATTCAAAAAATAATTTTCAACTGTCGCAAATTTTAATGGCGCCAGGGATTGCCTTTTCTATAGTAAATTATTCAAAAAATAATTTTTTACTATCGCAAATTTTAATTACGCCAGGGATTGCCTTTTCTATAGTAAATTATTCAAAAAATAATTTTTTACTGTCGCAAATTTTAATTACGCCAGGGATTGCCTTTTCTATAGTAAATAATTCAAAAAATAATTTTTTACTGTCGCAAATTTTAAATATCCCAGGGATTGCCTTTTCTATAGTAAATTTCTCACAAAATAATTTTCAACTGTCGCAAATTTTAAATATCCCAGGGATTGCCTTTTCTATAGTAAATAATTCAAAAAATAATTTTTTACTGTCGCAAATTTTAATTACGCCAGGGATTGCCTTTTCTATAGTAAATAATTCAAAAAATAATTTTCAACTGTCGCAAATTTTAAATATCCCAGGGATTGCCTTTTCTATAGTAAATTATTCAAAAAATAATTTTTTACTATCGCAAATTTTAATGGCGCCAGGGATTGCCTTTTCTATAGTAAATTATTCAAAAAATAATTTTCTACTGTCGCAAATTTTAATTACGCCAGGGATTGCCTTTTCTATAGTAAATTATTCAAAAAATAATTTTCTACTGTCGCAAATTTTAATTACGCCAGGGATTGCCTTTTCTATAGTAAATTATTCAAAAAATAATTTTTTACTATCGCAAATTTTAAATATCCCAGGGATTGCCTTTTCTATAGTAAATTTCTCACAAAATAATTTTCAACTGTCGCAAATTTTAATTACGCCAGGGATTGCCTTTTCTATAGTAAATTATTCAAAAAATAATTTTTTACTGTCGCAAATTTTAAATATCCCAGGGATTGCCTTTTCTATAGTAAATTTCTCACAAAATAATTTTCAACTGTCGCAAATTTTAATTACGCCAGGGATTGCCTTTTCTATAGTAAATTATTCAAAAAATAATTTTTTACTATCGCAAGTTTTAAATATCCCAGGGATTGCCTTTTCTATAGTAAATTATTCAAAAAATAATTTTCTACTGTCGCAAATTTTAATTACGCCAGGGATTGCCTTTTCTATAGTAAATTATTCAAAAAATAATTTTCAACTGTCGCAAATTTTAATTACGCCAGGGATTGCCTTTTCTATAGTAAATTTCTCACAAAATAATTTTCTACTGTCGCAAATTTAAAATATCCCAGGGATTGCCTTTTCCACAGTAAATTATTCAAAAAATAATTTTCTACTGTCGCAAATTTTAATTACGCCAGGGATTGCCTTTTCTATAGTAAATTTCTCACAAAATAATTTTCAACTGTCGCAAATTTTAATTACGCCAGGGATTGCCTTTTCTATAGTAAATTATTCAAAAAATAATTTTCAACTGTCGCAAATTTTAATTACGCCAGGGATTGCCTTTTCTATAGTAAATTTCTCACAAAATAATTTTCTACTGTCGCAAATTTTAATTACGCCAGGGATTGCCTTTTCTATAGTAAATAATTCAAAAAATAATTTTCTACTGTCGCAAATTTTAATTACGCCAGGGATTGCCTTTTCTATAGTAAATTATTCAAAAAATAATTTTCTACTGTCGCAAATTTTAATTACGCCAGGGATTGCCTTTTCAATAGTAAATTATTCAAAAAATAATTTTCTACTGTCGCAAATTTTAATTACGCCAGGGATTGCCTTTTCTATAGTAAATTATTCAAAAAATAATTTTCTACTGTCGCAAATTTTAATTACGCCAGGGATTGCCTTTTCTATAGTAAATTTCTCACAAAATAATTTTCAACTGTCGCAAATTTTAATTACGCCAGGGATTGCCTTTTCTATAGTAAATAATTCAAAAAATAATTTTCTACTGTCGCAAATTTTAATGGCGCCAGGGATTGCCTTTTCTATAGTAAATTATTCAAAAAATAATTTTTTACTGTCGAAAAGGCAATCCCTGGGATATTTAAAATTTGCGATAGTAAAAAATTATTTTTTGAATAATTTACTATAGAAAAGGCAATCCCTGGCGTAATTAAAATTTGCGATAGTAAAAAATTATTTTTTGAATAATTTACTATAGAAAAGGCAATCCCTGGCGCACTTAAAATTTGCGATAGTAAAAAATTATTTTTTGAATAATTTACTATAGAAAAGGCAATCCCTGGCGTAATTAAAATTTGCGACAGTTGAAAATTATTTTTTGAATAATTTACTATAGAAAAGGCAATCCCTGGCGTAATTAAAATTTGCGACAGTTGAAAATTATTTTGTGAGAAATTTACTATAGAAAAGGCAATCCCTGGCGTAATTAAAATTTGCGATAGTAAAAAATTATTTTTTGAATAATTTACTATAGAAAAGGCAATCCCTGGCGCACTTAAAATTTGCGACAGTTGAAAATTATTTTTTGAATAATTTACTATAGAAAAGGCAATCCCTGGGATATTTAAAATTTGCGACAGTAAAAAATTATTTTTTGAATAATTTACTATAGAAAAGGCAATCCCTGGGATATTTAAAATTTGCGACAGTAAAAAATTATTTTTTGAATAATTTACTATAGAAAAGGCAATCCCTGGCGCCATTAAAATTTGCGACAGTTGAAAATTATTTTTTGAATAATTTACTATAGAAAAGGCAATCCCTGGCGTAATTAAAATTTGCGACAGTTGAAAATTATTTTGTGAGAAATTTACTATAGAAAAGGCAATCCCTGGCGTAATTAAAATTTGCGACAGTAGAAAATTATTTTTTGAATAATTTACTATAGAAAAGGCAATCCCTGGCGTAATTAAAATTTGCGACAGTAGAAAATTATTTTTTGAATAATTTACTATAGAAAAGGCAATCCCTGGCGCCATTAAAATTTGCGACAGTTGAAAATTATTTTTTGAATAATTTACTATAGAAAAGGCAATCCCTGGCGTAATTAAAATTTGCGACAGTTGAAAATTATTTTGTGAGAAATTTACTATAGAAAAGGCAATCCCTGGGATATTTAAAATTTGCGACAGTTGAAAATTATTTTTTGAATAATTTACTATAGAAAAGGCAATCCCTGGCGTAATTAAAATTTGCGACAGTTGAAAATTATTTTGTGAGAAATTTACTATACAAAAGGCAATCCCTGGGATATTTAAAATTTGCGATAGTAAAAAATTATTTTTTGAATAATTTACTATAGAAAAGGCAATCCCTGGCGTAATTAAAATTTGCGACAGTTGAAAATTATTTTGTGAGAAATTTACTATATAAAAGGCAATCCCTGGCGCCATTAAAATTTGCGACAGTTGAAAATTATTTTGTGAGAAATTTACTATAGAAAAGGCAATCCCTGGCGCACTTAAAATTTGCGACAGTAGAAAATTATTTTTTGAATAATTTACTGTGGAAAAGGCAATCCCTGGGATATTTAAAATTTGCGACAGTTGAAAATTATTTTTTGAATAATTTACTATAGAAAAGGCAATCCCTGGCGCACTTAAAATTTGCGACAGTAGAAAATTATTTTTTGAATAATTTACTGTGGAAAAGGCAATCCCTGGGATATTTAAAATTTGCGATAGTAAAAAATTATTTTTTGAATAATTTACTATAGAAAAGGCAATCCCTGGCGCACTTAAAATTTGCGACAGTAGAAAATTATTTTTTGAATAATTTACTGTGGAAAAGGCAATCCCTGGCGCACTTAAAATTTGCGACAGTAAAAAATTATTTTGTGAGAAATTTACT
The DNA here is from genome assembly GCA_963930735.1 of Dioctria linearis. Taxonomy (NCBI): domain Eukaryota; kingdom Metazoa; phylum Arthropoda; class Insecta; order Diptera; family Asilidae; genus Dioctria; species Dioctria linearis. Next base: position 35,275 of record CAWVNZ010001758.1, on the reverse strand, counting down.
ATAGAAAATATCCCAGGGATTGCCTTTTCTATAGTAAATTTCTCACAAAATAATTTTCAACTGTCGCAAATTTTAATTACGCCAGGGATTGCCTTTTCTATAGTAAATTATTCAAAAAATAATTTTCAACTGTCGCAAATTTTAATGGCGCCAGGGATTGCCTTTTCTATAGTAAATTATTCAAAAAATAATTTTTTACTATCGCAAATTTTAAATATCCCAGGGATTGCCTTTTCTATAGTAAATTTCTCACAAAATAATTTTCAACAGTAGAAAATTATTTTTTGAATAATTTACTGTGGAAAAGGCAATCCCTGGCGTAATTAAAATTTGCGACAGTAGAAAATTATTTTTTGAATAATTTACTATAGAAAAGGCAATCCCTGGCGCCATTAAAATTTGCGATAGTAAAAAATTATTTTTTGAATAATTTACTATAGAAAAGGCAATCCCTGGGATATTTAAAATTTGCGACAGTTGAAAATTATTTTTTGAATTATTTACTATAGAAAAGGCAATCCCTGGCGTAATTAAAATTTGCGACAGTTGAAAATTATTTTGTGAGAAATTTACTATAGAAAAGGCAATCCCTGGGATATTTAAAATTTGCGACAGTAAAAAATAATTTTTTGAATAATTTACTATAGAAAAGGCAATCCCTGGCGTAATTAAAATTTGCGACAGTTGAAAATTATTTTGTGAGAAATTTACTATAGAAAAGGCAATCCCTGGGATATTTAAAATTTGCGACAGTAAAAAATTATTTTTTGAATAATTTACTATAGAAAAGGCAATCCCTGGGATATTTAAAATTTGCGATAGTAAAAAATTATTTTTTGAATAATTTACTATAGAAAAGGCAATCCCTGGCGCCATTAAAATTTGCGACAGTTGAAAATTATTTTTTGAATAATTTACTATAGAAAAGGCAATCCCTGGCGTAATTAAAATTTGCGACAGTTGAAAATTATTTTGTGAGAAATTTACTATAGAAAAGGCAATCCCTGGGATATTTAAAATTTGCGATAGTAAAAAATTATTTTTTGAATAATTTACTATAGAAAAGGCAATCCCTGGCGTAATTAAAATTTGCGACAGTTGAAAATTATTTTGTGAGAAATTTACTATAGAAAAGGCAATCCCTGGCGCCATTAAAATTTGCGACAGTTGAAAATTATTTTGTGAGAAATTTACTATAGAAAAGGCAATCCCTGGGATATTTAAAATTTGCGATAGTAAAAAATTATTTTTTGAATAATTTACTATAGAAAAGGCAATCCCTGGCGCCATTAAAATTTGCGACAGTTGAAAATTATTTTGTGAGAAATTTACTATAGAAAAGGCAATCCCTGGGATATTTAAAATTTGCGACAGTAAAAAAATATTTTTTGAATAATTTACTATAGAAAAGGCAATCCCTGGGATATTTAAAATTTGCGACAGTTGAAAATTATTTTGTGAGAAATTTACTATAGAAAAGGCAATCCCTGGCGCACTTAAAATTTGCGATAGTAAAAAATTATTTTTTGAATAATTTACTATAGAAAAGGCAATCCCTGGGATATTTAAAATTTGCGAGAGTTGAAAATTATTTTGTGAGAAATTTACTATAGAAAAGGCAATCCCTGGCGTAATTAAAATTTGCGACAGTTGAAAATTATTTTGTGAGAAATTTACTATAGAAAAGGCAATCCCTGGCGCCATTAAAATTTGCGACAGTTGAAAATTATTTTGTGAGAAATTTACTATAGAAAAGGCAATCCCTGGGATATTTAAAATTTGCGATAGTAAAAAATTATTTTTTGAATAATTTACTATAGAAAAGGCAATCCCTGGCGCCATTAAAATTTGCGACAGTTGAAAATTATTTTTTGAATAATTTACTATAGAAAAGGCAATCCCTGGCGTAATTAAAATTTGCGACAGTTGAAAATTATTTTGTGAGAAATTTACTATAGAAAAGGCAATCCCTATAGTAAATTTCTCACAAAATAATTTTCTACTGTCGCAAATTTTAATTACGCCAGGGATTGCCTTTTCTATAGTAAATTATTCAAAAAATAATTTTCTACTGTCGCAAATTTTAATGGCGCCAGGGATTGCCTTTTCTATAGTAAATTATTCAAAAAATAATTTTTTACTATCGCAAATTTTAAATATCCCAGGGATTGCCTTTTCTATAGTAAATTATTCAAAAAATAATTTTCAACTGTCGCAAATTTTAATTACGCCAGGGATTGCCTTTTCTATAGTAAATTATTCAAAAAATAATTTTCAACTGTCGCAAATTTTAAATATCCCAGGGATTGCCTTTTCTATAGTAAATTTCTCACAAAATAATTTTCAACTGTCGCAAATTTTAATTACGCCAGGGATTGCCTTTTCTATAGTAAATTTAAATTATTTTTTGAATAATTTACTATAGAAAAGGCAATCCCTGGCGTAATTAAAATTTGCGACAGTTGAAAATTATTTTGTGAGAAATTTACTATAGAAAAGGCAATCCCTGGGATATTTAAAATTTGCGACAGTTGAAAATTATTTTTTGAATAATTTACTATAAAAATTTTAATTTTTGCGACAGTTGAAAATTATTTTTTGAATTATTTACTATAGAAAAGGCAATCCCTGGCGTAATTAAAATTTGCGACAGTTGAAAATTATTTTGTGAGAAATTTACTATAGAAAAGGCAATCCCTGGGATATTTAAAATTTGCGACAGTAAAAAATAATTTTTTGAATAATTTACTATAGAAAAGGCAATCCCTGGCGTAATTAAAATTTGCGACAGTTGAAAATTATTTTGTGAGAAATTTACTATAGAAAAGGCAATCCCTGGGATATTTAAAATTTGCGACAGTAAAAAATTATTTTTTGAATAATTTACTATAGAAAAGGCAATCCCTGGGATATTTAAAATTTGCGATAGTAAAAAATTATTTTTTGAATAATTTACTATAGAAAAGGCAATCCCTGGCGCCATTAAAATTTGCGACAGTTGAAAATTATTTTGTGAGAAATTTACTATAGAAAAGGCAATCCCTGGGATATTTAAAATTTGCGACAGTAAAAAAATATTTTTTGAATAATTTACTATAGAAAAGGCAATCCCTGGCGCCATTAAAATTTGCGACAGTTGAAAATTATTTTGTGAGAAATTTACTATAGAAAAGGCAATCCCTGGCGCCATTAAAATTTGCGACAGTTGAAAATTATTTTGTGAGAAATTTACTATAGAAAAGGCAATCCCTGGGATATTTAAAATTTGCGATAGTAAAAAATTATTTTTTGAATAATTTAGTATAGAAAAGGCAATCCCTGGCGCCATTAAAATTTGCGACAGTTGAAAATTATTTTGTGAGAAATTTACTATAGAAAAGGCAATCCCTGGGATATTTAAAATTTGCGACAGTAAAAAAATATTTTTTGAATAATTTACTATAGAAAAGGCAATCCCTGGCGTAATTAAAATTTGCGACAGTTGAAAATTATTTTGTGAGAAATTTACTATAGAAAAGGCAATCCCTGGGATATTTAAAATTTGCGACAGTAAAAAATTATTTTTTGAATAATTTACTATAGAAAAGGCAATCCCTGGCGCACTTAAAATTTGCGATAGTAAAAAATTATTTTTTGAATAATTTACTATAGAAAAGGCAATCCCTGGCGTAATTAAAATTTGCGACAGTAGAAAATTATTTTTTGAATAATTTACTATAGAAAAGGCAATCCCTGGCGCACTTAAAATTTGCGACAGTAGAAAATTATTTTTTGAATAATTTACTATAGAAAAGGCAATCCCTGGCGCACTTAAAATTTGCGACAGTAAAAAATTATTTTTTGAATAATTTACTATAGAAAAGGCAATCCCTGGCGCCATTAAAATTTGCGACAGTTGAAAATTATTTTTTGAATAATTTACTATAGAAAAGGCAATCCCTGGCGTAATTAAAATTTGCGATAGTAAAAAATTATTTTTTGAATAATTTACTATAGAAAAGGCAATCCCTGGCGCACTTAAAATTTGCGACAGTAGAAAATTATTTTTTGAATAATTTACTATAGAAAAGGCAATCCCTGGCGTAATTAAAATTTGCGATAGTAAAAAATTATTTTTTGAATAATTTACTATAGAAAAGGCAATCCCTGGCGCACTTAAAATTTGCGATAGTAAAAAATTATTTTTTGAATAATTTACTATAGAAAAGGCAATCCCTGGCGCACTTAAAATTTGCGATAGTAAAAAATTATTTTTTGAATAATTTACTATAGAAAAGGCAATCCCTGGCGTAATTAAAATTTGCGATAGTAAAAAATTATTTTTTGAATAATTTACTATAGAAAAGGCAATCCCTGGCGCCATTAAAATTTGCGACAGTTGAAAATTATTTTTTGAATAATTTACTATAGAAAAGGCAATCCCTGGGATATTTAAAATTTGCGACAGTTGAAAATTATTTTTTGAATAATTTACTATAGAAAAGGCAATCCCTGGGATATTTAAAATTTGCGATAGTAAAAAATTATTTTTTGAATAATTTACTATAGAAAAGGCAATCCCTGGCGCACTTAAAATTTGCGACAGTAGAAAATTATTTTTTGAATAATTTACTATAGAAAAGGCAATCCCTGGCGCACTTAAAATTTGCGACAGTAAAAAATTATTTTTTGAATAATTTACTATAGAAAAGGCAATCCCTGGCGCACTTAAAATTTGCGATAGTAAAAAATTATTTTTTGAATAATTTACTATAGAAAAGGCAATCCCTGGCGTAATTAAAATTTGCGATAGTAAAAAATTATTTTTTGAATAATTTACTATAGAAAAGGCAATCCCTGGCGCACTTAAAATTTGCGACAGTAAAAAATTATTTTTTGAATAATTTACTATAGAAAAGGCAATCCCTGGCGTAATTAAAATTTGCGACAGTAGAAAATTATTTTTTGAATAATTTACTATAGAAAAGGCAATCCCTGGCGTAATTAAAATTTGCGACAGTAGAAAATTATTTTTTGAATAATTTACTATAGAAAAGGCAATCCCTGGCGCACTTAAAATTTGCGATAGTAAAAAATTATTTTTTGAATAATTTACTATAGAAAAGGCAATCCCTGGCGTAATTAAAATTTGCGATAGTAAAAAATTATTTTTTGAATAATTTACTATAGAAAAGGCAATCCCTGGCGCCATTAAAATTTGCGACAGTAAAAAATTATTTTTTGAATAATTTACTATAGAAAAGGCAATCCCTGGCGCCATTAAAATTTGCGACAGTTGAAAATTATTTTTTGAATAATTTACTATAGAAAAGGCAATCCCTGGGATATTTAAAATTTGCGACAGTTGAAAATTATTTTTTGAATAATTTACTATAGAAAAGGCAATCCCTGGGATATTTAAAATTTGCGATAGTAAAAAATTATTTTTTGAATAATTTACTATAGAAAAGGCAATCCCTGGCGCCATTAAAATTTGCGACAGTTGAAAATTATTTTTTGAATAATTTACTGTGGAAAAGGCAATCCCTGGCGTAATTAAAATTTGCGACAGTAAAAAATTATTTTTTGAATTATTTACTATAGAAAAGGCAATCCCTGGCGTAATTAAAATTTGCGATAGTAAAAAATTATTTTTTGAATAATTTACTATAGAAAAGGCAATCCCTGGCGCACTTAAAATTTGCGACAGTAGAAAATTATTTTTTGAATAATTTACTATAGAAAAGGCAATCCCTGGCGCACTTAAAATTTGCGATAGTTGAAAATTATTTTTTGAATAATTTACTGTGGAAAAGGCAATCCCTGGGATATTTAAAATTTGCGACAGTAAAAAATTATTTTTTGAATAATTTACTATAGAAAAGGCAATCCCTGGCGTAATTAAAATTTGCGATAGTAAAAAATTATTTTTTGAATAATTTACTATAGAAAAGGCAATCCCTGGCGCACTTAAAATTTGCGACAGTAGAAAATTATTTTTTGAATAATTTACTATAGAAAAGGCAATCCCTGGCGCACTTAAAATTTGCGATAGTAAAAAATTATTTTTTGAATAATTTACTGTGGAAAAGGCAATCCCTGGGATATTTAAAATTTGCGATAGTAAAAAATTATTTTTTGAATAATTTACTATAGAAAAGGCAATCCCTGGCGCACTTAAAATTTGCGACAGTTGAAAATTATTTTTTGAATAATTTACTATAGAAAAGGCAATCCCTGGCGCACTTAAAATTTGCGACAGTAGAAAATTATTTTTTGAATAATTTACTGTGGAAAAGGCAATCCCTGGGATATTTTAAATTTGCGACAGTAAAAAATTATTTTTTGAATAATTTACTGTGGAAAAGGCAATCCCTGGGATATTTTAAATTTGCGACAGTAAAAAATTATTTTTTGAATAATTTACTATAGAAAAGGCAATCCCTGGCGCACTTAAAATTTGCGACAGTAAAAAATTATTTTTGAATAATTTACTATAGAAAAGGCAATCCCTGGCGTAATTAAAATTTGCGACAGTAAAAAATTATTTTTTGAATTATTTACTATAGAAAAGGCAATCCCTGGCGTAATTAAAATTTGCGATAGTAAAAAATTATTTTTTGAATAATTTACTATAGAAAAGGCAATCCCTGGCGCACTTAAAATTTGCGACAGTAGAAAATTATTTTTTGAATAATTTACTATAGAAAAGGCAATCCCTGGCGCACTTAAAATTTGCGATAGTAAAAAATTATTTTTTGAATAATTTACTATAGAAAAGGCAATCCCTGGCGTAATTAAAATTTGCGACAGTAGAAAATTATTTTTTGAATAATTTACTATAGAAAAGGCAATCCCTGGCGCCATTAAAATTTGCGACAGTTGAAAATTATTTTTTGAATAATTTACTATAGAAAAGGCAATCCCTGGCGTAATTAAAATTTGCGACAGTAGAAAATTATTTTTTGAATAATTTACTATAGAAAAGGCAATCCCTGGCGTAATTAAAATTTGCGACAGTAAAAAATTATTTTTTGAATTATTTACTATAGAAAAGGCAATCCCTGGCGTAATTAAAATTTGCGACAGTAAAAAATTATTTTTTGAATAATTTACTATAGAAAAGGCAATCCCTGGCGCACTTAAAATTTGCGATAGTAAAAAATTATTTTTTGAATAATTTACTATAGAAAAGGCAATCCCTGGCGTAATTAAAATTTGCGACAGTAGAAAATTATTTTTTGAATAATTTACTATAGAAAAGGCAATCCCTGGCGCACTTAAAATTTGCGACAGTAGAAAATTATTTTTTGAATAATTTACTATAGAAAAGGCAATCCCTGGCGCACTTAAAATTTGCGACAGTAAAAAATTATTTTTTGAATAATTTACTATAGAAAAGGCAATCCCTGGCGCCATTAAAATTTGCGACAGTTGAAAATTATTTTTTGAATAATTTACTATAGAAAAGGCAATCCCTGGGATATTTAAAATTTGCGACAGTAAAAAATTATTTTTTGAATAATTTACTATAGAAAAGGCAATCCCTGGCGCCATTAAAATTTGCGACAGTAAAAAATTATTTTTTGAATTATTTACTATAGAAAAGGCAATCCCTGGCGCACTTAAAATTTGCGATAGTAAAAAATTATTTTTTGAATAATTTACTATAGAAAAGGCAATCCCTGGCGCACTTAAAATTTGCGATAGTAAAAAATTATTTTTTGAATAATTTACTATAGAAAAGGCAATCCCTGGCGTAATTAAAATTTGCGACAGTTGAAAATTATTTTTTGAATAATTTACTATAGAAAAGGCAATCCCTGGCGTAATTAAAATTTGCGACAGTAAAAAATTATTTTTTGAATAATTTACTATAGAAAAGGCAATCCCTGGCGCACTTAAAATTTGCGATAGTAAAAAATTATTTTTTGAATAATTTACTATAGAAAAGGCAATCCCTGGCGTAATTAAAATTTGCGACAGTTGAAAATTATTTTGTGAGAAATTTACTATAGAAAAGGCAATCCCTGGCGCCATTAAAATTTGCGACAGTTGAAAATTATTTTGTGAGAAATTTACTATAGAAAAGGCAATCCCTGGCGCACTTAAAATTTGCGACAGTAGAAAATTATTTTTTGAATAATTTACTGTGGAAAAGGCAATCCCTGGGATATTTAAAATTTGCGACAGTTGAAAATTATTTTTTGAATAATTTACTATAGAAAAGGCAATCCCTGGCGCACTTAAAATTTGCGACAGTAGAAAATTATTTTTTGAATAATTTACTGTGGAAAAGGCAATCCCTGGGATATTTAAAATTTGCGATAGTAAAAAATTATTTTTTGAATAATTTACTATAGAAAAGGCAATCCCTGGCGCACTTAAAATTTGCGACAGTAGAAAATTATTTTTTGAATAATTTACTGTGGAAAAGGCAATCCCTGGCGCACTTAAAATTTGCGACAGTAAAAAATTATTTTGTGAGAAATTTACTATAGAAAATATCCCAGGGATTGCCTTTTCTATAGTAAATTTCTCACAAAATAATTTTCAACTGTCGCAAATTTTAATTACGCCAGGGATTGCCTTTTCTATAGTAAATTATTCAAAAAATAATTTTCAACTGTCGCAAATTTTAATGGCGCCAGGGATTGCCTTTTCTATAGTAAATTATTCAAAAAATAATTTTTTAATATCGCAAATTTTAAATATCCCAGGGATTGCCTTTTCTATAGTAAATTTCTCACAAAATAATTTTCAACAGTAGAAAATTATTTTTTGAATAATTTACTGTGGAAAAGGCAATCCCTGGCGTAATTAAAATTTGCGACAGTAGAAAATTATTTTTTGAATAATTTACTATAGAAAAGGCAATCCCTGGCGCCATTAAAATTTGCGATAGTAAAAAATTATTTTTTGAATAATTTACTATAGAAAAGGCAATCCCTGCGATATTTAAAATTTGCGACAGTTGAAAATTATTTTTTTGAATTATTTACTATAGAAAAGGCAATCCCTGGCGTAATTAAAATTTGCGACAGTTGAAAATTATTTTGTGAGAAATTTACTATAGAAAAGGCAATCCCTGGGATATTTAAAATTTGCGACAGTAAAAAATAATTTTTTGAATAATTTACTATAGAAAAGGCAATCCCTGGCGTAATTAAAATTTGCGACAGTTGAAAATTATTTTGTGAGAAATTTACTATAGAAAAGGCAATCCCTGGGATATTTAAAATTTGCGACAGTAAAAAATTATTTTTTGAATAATTTACTATAGAAAAGGCAATCCCTGGGATATTTAAAATTTGCGATAGTAAAAAATTATTTTTTGAATAATTTACTATAGAAAAGCAATCCCTGGCGCCATTAAAATTTGCGACAGTTGAAAATTATTTTTTGAATAATTTACTATAGAAAAGGCAATCCCTGGCGTAATTAAAATTTGCGACAGTTGAAAATTATTTTGTGAGAAATTTACTATAGAAAAGGCAATCCCTGGGATATTTAAAATTTGCGATAGTAAAAAATTATTTTTTGAATAATTTACTATAGAAAAGGCAATCCCTGGCGTAATTAAAATTTGCGACAGTTGAAAATTATTTTGTGAGAAATTTACTATAGAAAAGGCAATCCCTGGCGCCATTAAAATTTGCGACAGTTGAAAATTATTTTGTGAGAAATTTACTATAGAAAAGGCAATCCCTGGGATATTTAAAATTTGCGATAGTAAAAAATTATTTTTTGAATAATTTACTATAGAAAAGGCAATCCCTGGCGCCATTAAAATTTGCGACAGTTGAAAATTATTTTGTGAGAAATTTACTATAGAAAAGGCAATCCCTGGGATATTTAAAATTTGCGACAGTAAAAAAATATTTTTTGAATAATTTACTATAGAAAAGGCAATCCCTGGGATATTTAAAATTTGCGACAGTTGAAAATTATTTTGTGAGAAATTTACTATAGAAAAGGCAATCCCTGGCGCACTTAAAATTTGCGATAGTAAAAAATTATTTTTTGAATAATTTACTATAGAAAAGGCAATCCCTGGGATATTTAAAATTTGCGAGAGTTGAAAATTATTTTGTGAGAAATTTACTATAGAAAAGGCAATCCCTGGGATATTTAAAATTTGCGACAGTAAAAAATAATTTTTTGAATAATTTACTATAGAAAAGGCAATCCCTGGCGTAATTAAAATTTGCGACAGTTGAAAATTATTTTGTGAGAAATTTACTATAGAAAAGGCAATCCCTGGGATATTTAAAATTTGCGACAGTAAAAAATTATTTTTTGAATAATTTACTATAGAAAAGGCAATCCCTGGGATATTTAAAATTTGCGATAGTAAAAAATTATTTTTTGAATAATTTACTATAGAAAAGGCAATCCCTGGCGCCATTAAAATTTGCGACAGTTGAAAATTATTTTGTGAGAAATTTACTATAGAAAAGGCAATCCCTGGGATATTTAAAATTTGCGACAGTAAAAAAATATTTTTTGAATAATTTACTATAGAAAAGGCAATCCCTGGCGCCATTAAAATTTGCGACAGTTGAAAATTATTTTGTGAGAAATTTACTATAGAAAAGGCAATCCCTGGCGCCATTAAAATTTGCGACAGTTGAAAATTATTTTGTGAGAAATTTACTATAGAAAAGGCAATCCCTGGGATATTTAAAATTTGCGATAGTAAAAAATTATTTTTTGAATAATTTACTATAGAAAAGGCAATCCCTGGCGCCATTAAAATTTGCGACAGTTGAAAATTATTTTGTGAGAAATTTACTATAGAAAAGGCAATCCCTGGGATATTTAAAATTTGCGACAGTAAAAAAATATTTTTTGAATAATTTACTATAGAAAAGGCAATCCCTGGCGTAATTAAAATTTGCGACAGTTGAAAATTATTTTGTGAGAAATTTACTATAGAAAAGGCAATCCCTGGGATATTTAAAATTTGCGACAGTAAAAAATTATTTTTTGAATAATTTACTATAGAAAAGGCAATCCCTGGCGCACTTAAAATTTGCGATAGTAAAAAATTATTTTTTGAATAATTTACTATAGAAAAGGCAATCCCTGGCGTAATTAAAATTTGCGACAGTAGAAAATTATTTTTTGAATAATTTACTATAGAAAAGGCAATCCCTGGCGCACTTAAAATTTGCGACAGTAGAAAATTATTTTTTGAATAATTTACTATAGAAAAGGCAATCCCTGGCGCACTTAAAATTTGCGACAGTAAAAAATTATTTTTTGAATAATTTACTATAGAAAAGGCAATCCCTGGCGCCATTAAAATTTGCGACAGTTGAAAATTATTTTTTGAATAATTTACTATAGAAAAGGCAATCCCTGGCGTAATTAAAATTTGCGATAGTAAAAAATTATTTTTTGAATAATTTACTATAGAAAAGGCAATCCCTGGCGCACTTAAAATTTGCGACAGTAGAAAATTATTTTTTGAATAATTTACTATAGAAAAGGCAATCCCTGGCGTAATTAAAATTTGCGATAGTAAAAAATTATTTTTTGAATAATTTACTATAGAAAAGGCAATCCCTGGCGCACTTAAAATTTGCGATAGTAAAAAATTATTTTTTGAATAATTTACTATAGAAAAGGCAATCCCTGGCGCACTTAAAATTTGCGATAGTAAAAAATTATTTTTTGAATAATTTACTATAGAAAAGGCAATCCCTGGCGTAATTAAAATTTGCGATAGTAAAAAATTATTTTTTGAATAATTTACTATAGAAAAGGCAATCCCTGGCGCCATTAAAATTTGCGACAGTTGAAAATTATTTTTTGAATAATTTACTATAGAAAAGGCAATCCCTGGGATATTTAAAATTTGCGACAGTTGAAAATTATTTTTTGAATAATTTACTATAGAAAAGGCAATCCCTGGGATATTTAAAATTTGCGATAGTAAAAAATTATTTTTTGAATAATTTACTATAGAAAAGGCAATCCCTGGCGCACTTAAAATTTGCGACAGTAGAAAATTATTTTTTGAATAATTTACTATAGAAAAGGCAATCCCTGGCGCACTTAAAATTTGCGACAGTAAAAAATTATTTTTTGAATAATTTACTATAGAAAAGGCAATCCCTGGCGCACTTAAAATTTGCGATAGTAAAAAATTATTTTTTGAATAATTTACTATAGAAAAGGCAATCCCTGGCGTAATTAAAATTTGCGATAGTAAAAAATTATTTTTTGAATAATTTACTATAGAAAAGGCAATCCCTGGCGCACTTAAAATTTGCGACAGTAAAAAATTATTTTTTGAATAATTTACTATAGAAAAGGCAATCCCTGGCGTAATTAAAATTTGCGACAGTAGAAAATTATTTTTTGAATAATTTACTATAGAAAAGGCAATCCCTGGCGTAATTAAAATTTGCGACAGTAGAAAATTATTTTTTGAATAATTTACTATAGAAAAGGCAATCCCTGGCGCACTTAAAATTTGCGATAGTAAAAAATTATTTTTTGAATAATTTACTATAGAAAAGGCAATCCCTGGCGTAATTAAAATTTGCGATAGTAAAAAATTATTTTTTGAATAATTTACTATAGAAAAGGCAAACCCTGGCGCCATTAAAATTTGCGACAGTAAAAAATTATTTTTTGAATAATTTACTATAGAAAAGGCAATCCCTGGCGCCATTAAAATTTGCGACAGTTGAAAATTATTTTTTGAATAATTTACTATAGAAAAGGCAATCCCTGGGATATTTAAAATTTGCGACAGTTGAAAATTATTTTTTGAATAATTTACTATAGAAAAGGCAATCCCTGGGATATTTAAAATTTGCGATAGTAAAAAATTATTTTTTGAATAATTTACTATAGAAAAGGCAATCCCTGGCGCCATTAAAATTTGCGACAGTTGAAAATTATTTTTTGAATAATTTACTGTGGAAAAGGCAATCCCTGGCGTAATTAAAATTTGCGACAGTAAAAAATTATTTTTTGAATTATTTACTATAGAAAAGGCAATCCCTGGCGTAATTAAAATTTGCGATAGTAAAAAATTATTTTTTGAATAATTTACTATAGAAAAGGCAATCCCTGGCGCACTTAAAATTTGCGACAGTAGAAAATTATTTTTTGAATAATTTACTATAGAAAAGGCAATCCCTGGCGCACTTAAAATTTGCGATAGTTGAAAATTATTTTTTGAATAATTTACTGTGGAAAAGGCAATCCCTGGGATATTTAAAATTTGCGACAGTAAAAAATTATTTTTTGAATAATTTACTATAGAAAAGGCAATCCCTGGCGTAATTAAAATTTGCGATAGTAAAAAATTATTTTTTGAATAATTTACTATAGAAAAGGCAATCCCTGGCGCACTTAAAATTTGCGACAGTAGAAAATTATTTTTTGAATAATTTACTATAGAAAAGGCAATCCCTGGCGCACTTAAAATTTGCGATAGTAAAAAATTATTTTTTGAATAATTTACTGTGGAAAAGGCAATCCCTGGGATATTTAAAATTTGCGATAGTAAAAAATTATTTTTTGAATAATTTACTATAGAAAAGGCAATCCCTGGCGCACTTAAAATTTGCGACAGTTGAAAATTATTTTTTGAATAATTTACTATAGAAAAGGCAATCCCTGGCGCACTTAAAATTTGCGACAGTAGAAAATTATTTTTTGAATAATTTACTGTGGAAAAGGCAATCCCTGGGATATTTTAAATTTGCGACAGTAAAAAATTATTTTTTGAATAATTTACTGTGGAAAAGGCAATCCCTGGGATATTTTAAATTTGCGACAGTAAAAAATTATTTTTTGAATAATTTACTATAGAAAAGGCAATCCCTGGCGCACTTAAAATTTGCGACAGTAAAAAATTATTTTTGAATAATTTACTATAGAAAAGGCAATCCCTGGCGTAATTAAAATTTCCGACAGTAAAAAATTATTTTTTGAATTATTTACTATAGAAAAGGCAATCCCTGGCGTAATTAAAATTTGCGATAGTAAAAAATTATTTTTTGAATAATTTACTATAGAAAAGGCAATCCCTGGCGCACTTAAAATTTGCGACAGTAGAAAATTATTTTTTGAATAATTTACTATAGAAAAGGCAATCCCTGGCGCACTTAAAATTTGCGATAGTAAAAAATTATTTTTTGAATAATTTACTATAGAAAAGGCAATCCCTGGCGTAATTAAAATTTGCGACAGTAGAAAATTATTTTTTGAATAATTTACTATAGAAAAGGCAATCCCTGGCGCCATTAAAATTTGCGACAGTTGAAAATTATTTTTTGAATAATTTACTATAGAAAAGGCAATCCCTGGCGTAATTAAAATTTGCGACAGTAGAAAATTATTTTTTGAATAATTTACTATAGAAAAGGCAATCCCTGGCGTAATTAAAATTTGCGACAGTAAAAAATTATTTTTTGAATTATTTACTATAGAAAAGGCAATCCCTGGCGTAATTAAAATTTGCGACAGTAAAAAATTATTTTTTGAATAATTTACTATAGAAAAGGCAATCCCTGGCGCACTTAAAATTTGCGATAGTAAAAAATTATTTTTTGAATAATTTACTATAGAAAAGGCAATCCCTGGCGTAATTAAAATTTGCGACAGTAGAAAATTATTTTTTGAATAATTTACTATAGAAAAGGCAATCCCTGGCGCACTTAAAATTTGCGACAGTAGAAAATTATTTTTTGAATAATTTACTATAGAAAAGGCAATCCCTGGCGCACTTAAAATTTGCGACAGTAAAAAATTATTTTTTGAATAATTTACTATAGAAAAGGCAATCCCTGGCGCCATTAAAATTTGCGACAGTTGAAAATTATTTTTTGAATAATTTACTATAGAAAAGGCAATCCCTGGGATATTTAAAATTTGCGACAGTAAAAAATTATTTTTTGAATAATTTACTATAGAAAAGGCAATCCCTGGCGCCATTAAAATTTGCGACAGTAAAAAATTATTTTTTGAATAATTTACTATAGAAAAGGCAATCCCTGGCGCACTTAAAATTTGCGATAGTAAAAAATTATTTTTTGAATAATTTACTATAGAAAAGGCAATCCCTGGCGCACTTAAAATTTGCGATAGTAAAAAATTATTTTTTGAATAATTTACTATAGAAAAGGCAATCCCTGGCGTAATTAAAATTTGCGACAGTTGAAAATTATTTTTTGAATAATTTACTATAGAAAAGGCAATCCCTGGCGTAATTAAAATTTGCGACAGTAAAAAATTATTTTTTGAATAATTTACTATAGAAAAGGCAATCCCTGGCGCACTTAAAATTTGCGATAGTAAAAAATTATTTTTTGAATAATTTACTATAGAAAAGGCAATCCCTGGGATATTTAAAATTTGCGACAGTAGAAAATTATTTTTGAATAATTTACTATAGAAAAGGCAATCCCTGGCGTAATTAAAATTTGCGACAGTTGAAAATTATTTTGTGAGAAATTTACTATAGAAAAGGCAATCCCTGGCGTAATTAAAATTTGCGACAGTTGAAAATTATTTTGTGAGAAATTTACTATAGAAAAGGCAATCCCTGGGATATTTAAAATTTGCGATAGTAAAAAATTATTTTTTGAATAATTTACTATAGAAAAGGCAATCCCTGGCGCACTTAAAATTTGCGATAGTAAAAAATTATTTTTTGAATAATTTACTATAGAAAAGGCAATCCCTGGCGTAATTAAAATTTGCGACAGTAGAAAATTATTTTTTGAATAATTTACTATAGAAAAGGCAATCCCTGGCGCCATTAAAATTTGCGACAGTTGAAAATTATTTTGTGAGAAATTTACTATAGAAAAGGCAATCCCTGGCGTATTTAAAATTTGCGACAGTAGAAAATTATTTTTTGAATAATTTACTATAGAAAAGGCAATCCCTGGCGTAATTAAAATTTGCGACAGTTGAAAATTATTTTGTGAGAAATTTACTATAGAAAAGGCAATCCCTGGCGTAATTAAAATTTGCGACAGTTGAAAATTATTTTGTGAGAAATTTACTATAGAAAAGGCAATCCCTGGGATATTTAAAATTTGCGATAGTAAAAAATTATTTTTTGAATAATTTACTATAGAAAAGGCAATCCCTGGCGTAATTAAAATTTGCGACAGTTGAAAATTATTTTTTGAATAATTTACTATAGAAAAGGCAATCCCTGGCGTAATTAAAATTTGCGACAGTAAAAAATTATTTTTTGAATAATTTACTATAGAAAAGGCAATCCCTGGCGCACTTAAAATTTGCGATAGTAAAAAATTATTTTTTGAATAATTTACTATAGAAAAGGCAATCCCTGGGATATTTAAAATTTGCGACAGTAGAAAATTATTTTTGAATAATTTACTATAGAAAAGGCAATCCCTGGCGTAATTAAAATTTGCGACAGTTGAAAATTATTTTGTGAGAAATTTACTATAGAAAAGGCAATCCCTGGGATATTTAAAATTTGCGACAGTAAAAAATTATTTTTTGAATAATTTACTATAGAAAAGGCAATCCCTGGCGCCATTAAAATTTGCGATAGTTGAAAATTATTTTTTGAATAATTTACTATAGAAAAGGCAATCCCTGGCGTAATTAAAATTTGCGACAGTAAAAAATTATTTTTTGAATAATTTACTATAGAAAAGGCAATCCGTGGCGTGATTAAAATTTGCGACAGTTGAAAATTATTTTGTGAGAAATTTACTATAGAAAAGGCAATCCCTGGCGTAATTAAAATTTGCGACAGTAGAAAATTATTTTTTGAATAATTTACTATAGAAAAGGCAATCCCTGGCGTAATTAAAATTTGCGACAGTTGATAATTATTTTGTGAGAAATTTACTATAGAAAAGGCAATCCCTGGCGTAATTAAAATTTGCGACAGTTGAAAATTATTTTGTGAGAAATTTACTATAGAAAAGGCAATCCCTGGGATATTTAAAATTTGCGACAGTAAAAAATTATTTTTTGAATAATTTACTATAGAAAAGGCAATCCCTGGCGCCATTAAAATTTGCGATAGTAAAAAATTATTTTTTGATTAATTTACTATAGAAAAGGCAATCCCTGGCGTAATTAAAATTTGCGACAGTAGAAAATTATTTTTTGAATAATTTACTATAGAAAAGGCAATCCCTGGCGCCATTAAAATTTGCGACAGTTGAAAATTATTTTGTGAGAAATTTACTATAGAAAAGGCAATCCCTGGGATATTTAAAATTTGCGACAGTAGAAAATTATTTTTTGAATAATTTACTATAGAAAAGGCAATCCCTGGCGTAATTAAAATTTGCGACAGTTGAAAATTATTTTGTGAGAAATTTACTATAGAAAAGGCAATCCCTGGCGTAATTAAAATTTGCGACAGTTGAAAATTATTTTGTGAGAAATTTACTATAGAAAAGGCAATCCCTGGGATATTTAAAATTTGCGATAGTAAAAAATTATTTTTTGAATAATTTACTATAGAAAAGGCAATCCCTGGCGCACTTAAAATTTGCGATAGTAAAAAATTATTTTTTGAATAATTTACTATAGAAAAGGCAATCCCTGGCGTAATTAAAATTTGCGACAGTAGAAAATTATTTTTTGAATAATTTACTATAGAAAAGGCAATCCCTGGCGCCATTAAAATTTGCGACAGTTGAAAATTATTTTGTGAGAAATTTACTATAGAAAAGGCAATCCCTGGCGTAATTAAAATTTGCGACAGTAGAAAATTATTTTTTGAATAATTTACTATAGAAAAGGCAATCCCTGGCGTAATTAAAATTTGCGACAGTTGAAAATTATTTTGTGAGAAATTTACTATAGAAAAGGCAATCCCTGGCGTAATTAAAATTTGCGACAGTTGAAAATTATTTTGTGAGAAATTTACTATAGAAAAGGCAATCCCTGGGATATTTAAAATTTGCGACAGTAAAAAATTATTTTTTGAATAATTTACTATAGAAAAGGCAATCCCTGGCGCCATTAAAATTTGCGACAGTAAAAAATTATTTTTTGAATAATTTACTATAGAAAAGGCAATCCCTGGCGCACTTAAAATTTGCGATAGTAAAAAATTATTTTTTGAATAATTTACTATAGAAAAGGCAATCCCTGGCGCACTTAAAATTTGCGATAGTAAAAAATTATTTTTTGAATAATTTACTATAGAAAAGGCAATCCCTGGCGTAATTAAAATTTGCGACAGTTGAAAATTATTTTTTGAATAATTTACTATAGAAAAGGCAATCCCTGGCGTAATTAAAATTTGCGACAGTAAAAAATTATTTTTTGAATAATTTACTATAGAAAAGGCAATCCCTGGCGCACTTAAAATTTGCGATAGTAAAAAATTATTTTTTGAATAATTTACTATAGAAAAGGCAATCCCTGGGATATTTAAAATTTGCGACAGTAGAAAATTATTTTTGAATAATTTACTATAGAAAAGGCAATCCCTGGCGTAATTAAAATTTGCGACAGTTGAAAATTATTTTGTGAGAAATTTACTATAGAAAAGGCAATCCCTGGGATATTTAAAATTTGCGACAGTAAAAAATTATTTTTTGAATAATTTACTATAGAAAAGGCAATCCCTGGCGCCATTAAAATTTGCGACAGTTGAAAATTATTTTTTGAATAATTTACTATAGAAAAGGCAATCCCTGGCGTAATTAAAATTTGCGACAGTAAAAAATTATTTTTTGAATAATTTACTATAGAAAAGCCAATCCCTGGCGTAATTAAAATTTGCGACAGTTGAAAATTATTTTGTGAGAAATTTACTATAGAAAAGGCAATCCCTGGGATATTTAAAATTTGCGACAGTAAAAAATTATTTTTTGAATAATTTACTATAGAAAAGGCAATCCCTGGCGCCATTAAAATTTGCGACAGTTGAAAATTATTTTGTGAGAAATTTACTATAGAAAAGGCAATCCCTGGCGCACTTAAAATTTGCGACAGTAAAAAATTATTTTTTGAATAATTTACTATAGAAAAGGCAATCCCTGGCGTAATTAAAATTTGCGACAGTAGAAAATTATTTTTTGAATAATTTACTATAGAAAAGGCAATCCCTGGCGTAATTAAAATTTGCGACAGTAGAAAATTATTTTGTGAGAAATTTACTATAGAAAAGGCAATCCCTGGGATATTTAAAATTTGCGACAGTAGAAAATTATTTTGTGAGAAATTTACTATAGAAAAGGCAATCCCTGGGATATTTAAAATTTGCGACAGTTGAAAATTATTTTTTGAATAATTTACTATAGAAAAGGCAATCCCTGGCGCACTTAAAATTTGCGATAGTAAAAAATTATTTTTTGAATAATTTACTATAGAAAAGGCAATCCCTGGCGTAATTAAAATTTGCGACAGTTGAAAATTATTTTGTGAGAAATTTACTATAGAAAAGGCAATCCCTGGCGTAATTAAAATTTGCGACAGTTGAAAATTATTTTGTGAGAAATTTACTATAGAAAAGGCAATCCCTGGCGCACTTAAAATTTGCGATAGTAAAAAATTATTTTTTGAATAATTTACTATAGAAAAGACAATCCCTGGCGTAATTAAAATTTGCGACAGTAAAAAATTATTTTTTGAATAATTTACTATAGAAAAGGCAATCCCTGGCGTAATTAAAATTTGCGACAGTAGAAAATTATTTTTTGAATAATTTACTATAGAAAAGGCAATCCCTGGCGCCATTAAAATTTGCGACAGTTGAAAATTATTTTGTGAGAAATTTACTATAGAAAAGGCAATCCCTGGCGTAATTAAAATTTGCGACAGTAGAAAATTATTTTTTGAATAATTTACTATAGAAAAGGCAATCCCTGGCGTAATTAAAATTTGCGACAGTTGAAAATTATTTTGTGAGAAATTTACTATAGAAAAGGCAATCCCTGGCGTAATTAAAATTTGCGACAGTTGAAAATTATTTTGTGAGAAATTTACTATAGAAAAGGCAATCCCTGGGATATTTAAAATTTGCGACAGTAAAAAATTATTTTTTGAATAATTTACTATAGAAAAGGCAATCCCTGGCGCCATTAAAATTTGCGACAGTAAAAAATTATTTTTTGAATAATTTACTATAGAAAAGGCAATCCCTGGCGCACTTAAAATTTGCGATAGTAAAAAATTATTTTTTGAATAATTTACTATAGAAAAGGCAATCTCTGGCGCACTTAAAATTTGCGATAGTAAAAAATTATTTTTTGAATAATTTACTATAGAAAAGGCAATCCCTGGCGTAATTAAAATTTGCGACAGTTGAAAATTATTTTTTGAATAATTTACTATAGAAAAGGCAATCCCTGGCGTAATTAAAATTTGCGACAGTAAAAAATTATTTTTTGAATAATTTACTATAGAAAAGGCAATCCCTGGCGCACTTAAAATTTGCGATAGTAAAAAATTATTTTTTGAATAATTTACTATAGAAAAGGCAATCCCTGGGATATTTAAAAATTGCGACAGTAGAAAATTATTTTTGAATAATTTACTATAGAAAAGGCAATCCCTGGCGTAATTAAAATTTGCGACAGTTGAAAATTATTTTGTGAGAAATTTACTATAGAAAAGGCAATCCCTGGGATATTTAAAATTTGCGACAGTAAAAAATTATTTTTTGAATAATTTACTATAGAAAAGGCAATCCCTGGCGCCATTAAAATTTGCGACAGTTGAAAATTATTTTTTGAATAATTTACTATAGAAAAGGCAATCCCTGGCGTAATTAAAATTTGCGACAGTAAAAAATTATTTTTTGAATAATTTACTATAGAAAAGGCAATCCCTGGCGTAATTAAAATTTGCGACAGTTGAAAATTATTTTGTGAGAAATTTACTATAGAAAAGGCAATCCCTGGCGTAATTAAAATTTGCGACAGTAGAAAATTATTTTTTGAATAATTTACTATAGAAAAGGCAATCCCTGGCGCCATTAAAATTTGCGATAGTAAAAAATTATTTTTTGAATAATTTACTATAGAAAAGGCAATCCCTGGCGTAATTAAAATTTGCGACAGTAAAAAATTATTTTTTGAATAATTTACTATAGAAAAGGCAATCCCTGGCGCACTTAAAATTTGCGATAGTAAAAAATTATTTTTTGAATAATTTACTATAGAAAAGGCAATCCCTGGCGTAATTAAAATTTGCGACAGTTGAAAATTATTTTGTGAGAAATTTACTATAGAAAAGGCAATCCCTGGGATATTTAAAATTTGCGACAGTAAAAAATTATTTTTTGAATTATTTACTATAGAAAAGGCAATCCCTGGCGTAATTAAAATTTGCGACAGTAGAAAATTATTTTGTGAGAAATTTACTATAGAAAAGGCAATCCCTGGCGTAATTAAAATTTGCGACAGTAAAAAATTATTTTTTGAATAATTTACTATAGAAAAGGCAATCCCTGGCGTAATTAAAATTTGCGACAGTAGAAAATTATTTTTTGAATAATTTACTATAGAAAAGGCAATCCCTGGCGCCATTAAAATTTGCGACAGTTGAAAATTATTTTTTGAATAATTTACTATAGAAAAGGCAATCCCTGGGATATTTAAAATTTGCGACAGTTGAAAATTATTTTTTGAATAATTTACTATAGAAAAGGCAATCCCTGGCGTAATTAAAATTTGCGACAGTAGAAAATTATTTTTTGAATTATTTACTGTGGAAAAGGCAATCCCTGGGATATTTAAAATTTGCGACAGTAGAAAATTATTTTGTGAGAAATTTACTATAGAAAAGGCAATCCCTGGGATATTTTAAATTTGCGACAGTAAAAAATTATTTTTTGAATAATTTACTATAGAAAAGGCAATCCCTGGCGCACTTAAAATTTGCGATAGTAAAAAATTATTTTTTGAATAATTTACTATAGAAAAGGCAATCCCTGGCGTAATTAAAATTTGCGACAGTTGAAAATTATTTTGTGAGAAATTTACTATAGAAAAGGCAATCCCTGGCGCACTTAAAATTTGCGATAGTAAAAAATTATTTTGTGAGAAATTTACTATAGAAAAGGCAATCCCTGGCGTAATTAAAATTTGCGACAGTAGAAAATTATTTTTTGAATTATTTACTGTGGAAAAGGCAATCCCTGGGATATTTAAAATTTGCGACAGTAGAAAATTATTTTGTGAGAAATTTACTATAGAAAAGGCAATCCCTGGCGCACTTAAAATTTGCGATAGTAAAAAATTATTTTTTGAATAATTTACTATAGAAAAGGCAATCCCTGGCGTAATTAAAATTTGCGACAGTTGAAAATTATTTTTTGAATAATTTACTATAGAAAAGGCAATCCCTGGCGTAATTAAAATTTGCGACAGTTGAAAATTATTTTGTGAGAAATTTACTATAGAAAAGGCAATCCCTGGCGTAATTAAAATTTGCGACAGTAAAAAATTATTTTTTGAATAATTTACTATAGAAAAGGCAATCCCTGGGATATTTAAAATTTGCGACAGTAAAAAATTATTTTTTGAATAATTTACTATAGAAAAGGCAATCCCTGGCGTATTTAAAATTTGCGACAGTAAAAAATTATTTTTTGAATAATTTACTATAGAAAAGGCAATCCCTGGCGTAATTAAAATTTGCGACAGTTGAAAATTATTTTGTGAGAAATTTACTATAGAAAAGGCAATCCCTGGCGTAATTAAAATTTGCGACAGTAGAAAATTATTTTTTGAATAATTTACTATAGAAAAGGCAATCCCTGGCGCCATTAAAATTTGCGATAGTAAAAAATTATTTTTTGAATAATTTACTATAGAAAAGGCAATCCCTGGCGTAATTAAAATTTGCGACAGTAAAAAATTATTTTTTGAATAATTTACTATAGAAAAGCCAATCCCTGGCGCACTTAAAATTTGCGATAGTAAAAAATTATTTTTTGAATAATTTACTATAGAAAAGGCAATCCCTGGCGTAATTAAAATTTGCGACAGTTGAAAATTATTTTGTGAGAAATTTACTATAGAAAAGGCAATCCCTGGGATATTTAAAATTTGCGACAGTAAAAAATTATTTTTTGAATTATTTACTATAGAAAAGGCAATCCCTGGCGTAATTAAAATTTGCGACAGTAGAAAATTATTTTGTGAGAAATTTACTATAGAAAAGGCAATCCCTGGCGTAATTAAAATTTGCGACAGTAAAAAATTATTTTTTGAATAATTTACTATAGAAAAGGCAATCCCTGGCGTAATTAAAATTTGCGACAGTAGAAAATTATTTTTTGAATAATTTACTATAGAAAAGGCAATCCCTGGCGCCATTAAAATTTGCGACAGTTGAAAATTATTTTGTGAGAAATTTACTATAGAAAAGGCAATCCCTGGCGTAATTAAAATTTGCGACAGTAGAAAATAATTTTTTGAATAATTTACTATAGAAAAGGCAATCCCTGGCGTAATTAAAATTTGCGACAGTTGAAAATTATTTTGTGAGAAATTTACTATAGAAAAGGCAATCCCTGGCGTAATTAAAATTTGCGACAGTTGAAAATTATTTTGTGAGAAATTTACTATAGAAAAGGCAATCCCTGGGATATTTAAAATTTGCGACAGTAAAAAATTATTTTTTGAATAATTTACTATAGAAAAGGCAATCCCTGGCGCCATTAAAATTTGCGATAGTAAAAAATTATTTTTTGAATAATTTACTATAGAAAAGGCAATCCCTGGCGTAATTAAAATTTGCGACAGTTGAAAATTATTTTTTGAATAATTTACTATAGAAAAGGCAATCCCTGGCGCACTTAAAATTTGCGATAGTAAAAAATTATTTTTTGAATAATTTACTATAGAAAAGGCAATCCCTGGCGCCATTAAAATTTGCGACAGTTGAAAATTATTTTGTGAGAAATTTACTATAGAAAAGGCAATCCCTGGGATATTTAAAATTTGCGACAGTAGAAAATTATTTTGTGAGAAATTTACTATAGAAAAGGCAATCCCTGGGATATTTAAAATTTGCGACAGTAAAAAATTATTTTTTGAATTATTTACTATAGAAAAGGCAATCCCTGGCGTAATTAAAATTTGCGACAGTAGAAAATTATTTTTTGAATAATTTACTGTGGAAAAGGCAATCCCTGGGATATTTTAAATTTGCGACAGTAAAAAATTATTTTTTGAATAATTTACTATAGAAAAGGCAATCCCTGGCGTAATTAAAACTTGCGATAGTAAAAAATTATTTTTTGAATAATTTACTATAGAAAAGGCAATCCCTGGCGCACTTAAAATTTGCGATAGTAAAAAATTATTTTTTGAATAATTTACTATAGAAAAGGCAATCCCTGGCGCCATTAAAATTTGCGACAGTTGAAAATTATTTTGTGAGAAATTTACTATAGAAAAGGCAATCCCTGGCGTAATTAAAATTTGCGACAGTAGAAAATTATTTTTTGAATAATTTACTGTGGAAAAGGCAATCCCTGGGATATTTTAAATTTGCGATAGTAAAAAAATATTTTTTGAATTATTTACTATAGAAAAGGCAATCCCTGGCGCCATTAAAATTTGCGACAGTTGAAAATTATTTTGTGAGAAATTTACTATAGAAAAGGCAATCCCTGGGATATTTAAAATTTGCGACAGTAAAAAATTATTTTTTGAATAATTTACTATAGAAAAGGCAATCCCTGGCGCCATTAAAATTTGCGACAGTTGAAAATTATTTTGTGAGAAATTTACTATAGAAAAGGCAATCCCTGGGATATTTAAAATTTGCGACAGTAGAAAATTATTTTTTGAATAATTTACTATAGAAAAGGCAATCCCTGGCGCACTTAAAATTTGCGATAGTAAAAAATTATTTTTTGAATAATTTACTATAGAAAAGGCAATCCCTGGCGTAATTAAAATTTGCGACAGTAGAAAATTATTTTTTGAATAATTTACTATAGAAAAGGCAATCCCTGGCGTAATTAAAATTTGCGACAGTTGAAAATTATTTTGTGAGAAATTTACTATAGAAAAGGCAATCCCTGGCGTAATTAAAATTTGCGACAGTTGAAAATTATTTTTTGAATAATTTACTATAGAAAAGGCAATCCCTGGCGTAATTAAAACTTGCGATAGTAAAAAATTATTTTTTGAATAATTTACTATAGAAAAGGCAATCCCTGGCACCATTAAAATTTGCGACAGTAAAAAATTATTTTTTGAATTATTTACTATAGAAAAGGCAATCCCTGGCGTAATTAAAATTTGCGACAGTAGAAAATTATTTTGTGAGAAATTTACTATAGAAAAGGCAATCCCTGGCGTAATTAAAATTTGCGACAGTAGAAAATTATTTTTTGAATAATTTACTGTGGAAAAGGCAATCCCTGGGATATTTTAAATTTGCGACAGTAAAAAATTATTTTTTGAATAATTTACTATAGAAAAGGCAATCCCTGGCGTAATTAAAACTTGCGATAGTAAAAAATTATTTTTTGAATAATTTACTATAGAAAAGGCAATCCCTGGCGCCATTAAAATTTGCGACAGTTGAAAATTATTTTGTGAGAAATTTACTATAGAAAAGGCAATCCCTGGCGCACTTAAAATTTGCGATAGTAAAAAATTATTTTTTGAATAATTTACTATAGAAAAGGCAATCCCTGGCGTAATTAAAATTTGCGACAGTAGAAAATTATTTTTTGAATAATTTACTGTGGAAAAGGCAATCCCTGGGATATTTAAAATTTGCGACAGTAAAAAATTATTTTTTGAATAATTTACTATAGAAAAGGCAATCCCTGGCGCACTTAAAATTTGCGATAGTAAAAAATTATTTTTTGAATAATTTACTATAGAAAAGGCAATCCCTGGCGTAATTAAAACTTGCGACAGTAGAAAATTATTTTTTGAATAATTAACTATAGAAAAGGCAATCCCTGGCGTAATTAAAATTTGCGACAGTTGAAAATTATTTTTTGAATAATTTACTATAGAAAAGGCAATCCCTGGCGCCATTAAAATTTGCGACAGTTGAAAATTATTTTGTGAGAAATTTACTATAGAAAAGGCAATCCCTGGCGCACTTAAAATTTGCGATAGTAAAAAATTATTTTTTGAATAATTTACTATAGAAAAGGCAATCCCTGGCGTAATTAAAATTTGCGACAGTAGAAAATTATTTTTTGAATAATTTACTGTGGAAAAGGCAATCCCTGGGATATTTAAAATTTGCGACAGTAGAAAATTATTTTTTGAATAATTTACTGTGGAAAAGGCAATCCCTGGAATATTTTAAATTTGCGACAGTAAAAAATTATTTTTTGAATAATTTACTATAGAAAAGGCAATCCCTGGCGTAATTAAAACTTGCGACAGTAGAAAATTATTTTTTGAATAATTTACTGTGGAAAAGGCAATCCCTGGCGCCATTAAAATTTGCGACAGTTGAAAATTATTTTGTGAGAAATTTACTATAGAAAAGGCAATCCCTGGCGCACTTAAAATTTGCGATAGTAAAAAATTATTTTTTGAATAATTTACTATAGAAAAGGCAATCCCTGGCGTAATTAAAATTTGCGACAGTAGAAAATTATTTTTTGAATAATTTACTGTGGAAAAGGCAATCCCTGGGATATTTAAAATTTGCGACAGTAAAAAATTATTTTTTGAATAATTTACTATAGAAAAGGCAATCCCTGGCGCACTTAAAATTTGCGATAGTAAAAAATTATTTTTTGAATAATTTACTATAGAAAAGGCAATCCCTGGCGTAATTAAAATTTGCGACAGTAGAAAATTATTTTTTGAATAATTTACTATAGAAAAGGCAATCCCTGGCGTAATTAAAATTTGCGACAGTTGAAAATTATTTTGTGAGAAATTTACTATAGAAAAGGCAATCCCTGGGATATTTAAAATTTGCGACAGTAAAAAATTATTTTTTGAATTATTTACTATAGAAAAGGCAATCCCTGGCGTAATTAAAATTTGCGACAGTTGAAAATTATTTTGTGAGAAATTTACTATAGAAAAGGCAATCCCTGGCGTAATTAAAATTTGCGACAGTTGAAAATTATTTTGTGAGAAATTTACTATAGAAAAGGCAATCCCTGGCGTAATTAAAATTTGCGACAGTTGAAAATTATTTTTTGAATAATTTACTATAGAAAAGGCAATCCCTGGCGTAATTAAAACTTGCGATAGTAAAAAATTATTTTTTGAATAATTTACTATAGAAAAGGCAATCCCTGGCGCCATTAAAATTTGCGACAGTAAAAAATTATTTTTTGAATTATTTACTATAGAAAAGGCAATCCCTGGCGTAATTAAAATTTGCGACAGTAGAAAATTATTTTGTGAGAAATTTACTATAGAAAAGGCAATCCCTGGCGTAATTAAAATTTGCGACAGTAGAAAATTATTTTTTGAATAATTTACTGTGGAAAAGGCAATCCCTGGGATATTTTAAATTTGCGACAGTAAAAAATTATTTTTTGAATAATTTACTATAGAAAAGGCAATCCCTGGCGTAATTAAAACTTGCGATAGTAAAAAATTATTTTTTGAATAATTTACTATAGAAAAGGCAATCCCTGGCGCACTTAAAATTTGCGATAGTAAAAAATTATTTTTTGAATAATTTACTATAGAAAAGGCAATCCCTGGCGCCATTAAAATTTGCGACAGTTGAAAATTATTTTGTGAGAAATTTACTATAGAAAAGGCAATCCCTGGGATATTTAAAATTTGCGACAGTAAAAAATTATTTTTTGAATTATTTACTATAGAAAAGGCAATCCCTGGCGCACTTAAAATTTGCGACAGTAAAAAATTATTTTGTGAGAAATTTACTATAGAAAAGGCAATCCCTGGGATATTTAAAATTTGCGACAGTAAAAAATTATTTTTTGAATTATTTACTATAGAAAAGGCAATCCCTGGCGTAATTAAAATTTGCGACAGTAGAAAATTATTTTGTGAGAAATTTACTATAGAAAAGGCAATCCCTGGCGTAATTAAAACTTGCGACAGTAGAAAATTATTTTTTGAATAATTTACTGTGGAAAAGGCAATCCCTGGCGCCATTAAAATTTGCGACAGTTGAAAATTATTTTGTGAGAAATTTACTATAGAAAAGGCAATCCCTGGCGCACTTAAAATTTGCGATAGTAAAAAATTATTTTTTGAATAATTTACTATAGAAAAGGCAATCCCTGGCGTAATTAAAATTTGCGACAGTAGAAAATTATTTTTTGAATAATTTACTGTGGAAAAGGCAATCCCTGGGATATTTAAAATTTGCGACAGTAAAAAATTATTTTTTGAATAATTTACTATAGAAAAGGCAATCCCTGGCGCACTTAAAATTTGCGATAGTAAAAAATTATTTTTTGAATAATTTACTATAGAAAAGGCAATCCCTGGCGTAATTAAAATTTGCGACAGTAGAAAATTATTTTTTGAATAATTTACTATAGAAAAGGCAATCCCTGGCGTAATTAAAATTTGCGACAGTTGAAAATTATTTTGTGAGAAATTTACTATAGAAAAGGCAATCCCTGGGATATTTAAAATTTGCGACAGTAAAAAATTATTTTTTGAATTATTTACTATAGAAAAGGCAATCCCTGGCGTAATTAAAATTTGCGACAGTTGAAAATTATTTTGTGAGAAATTTACTATAGAAAAGGCAATCCCTGGCGTAATTAAAATTTGCGACAGTTGAAAATTATTTTGTGAGAAATTTACTATAGAAAAGGCAATCCCTGGCGTAATTAAAATTTGCGACAGTTGAAAATTATTTTTTGAATAATTTACTATAGAAAAGGCAATCCCTGGCGTAATTAAAACTTGCGATAGTAAAAAATTATTTTTTGAATAATTTACTATAGAAAAGGCAATCCCTGGCGCCATTAAAATTTGCGACAGTAAAAAATTATTTTTTGAATTATTTACTATAGAAAAGGCAATCCCTGGCGTAATTAAAATTTGCGACAGTAGAAAATTATTTTGTGAGAAATTTACTATAGAAAAGGCAATCCCTGGCGTAATTAAAATTTGCGACAGTAGAAAATTATTTTTTGAATAATTTACTGTGGAAAAGGCAATCCCTGGGATATTTTAAATTTGCGACAGTAAAAAATTATTTTTTGAATAATTTACTATAGAAAAGGCAATCCCTGGCGTAATTAAAACTTGCGATAGTAAAAAATTATTTTTTGAATAATTTACTATAGAAAAGGCAATCCCTGGCGCCATTAAAATTTGCGACAGTTGAAAATTATTTTGTGAGAAATTTACTATAGAAAAGGCAATCCCTGGCGCACTTAAAATTTGCGATAGTAAAAAATTATTTTTTGAATAATTTACTATAGAAAAGGCAATCCCTGGCGTAATTAAAATTCGCGACAGTAGAAAATTATTTTTTGAATAATTTACTGTGGAAAAGGCAATCCCTGGGATATTTAAAATTTGCGACAGTAAAAAATTATTTTTTGAATAATTTACTATAGAAAAGGCAATCCCTGGCGTAATTAAAACTTGCGATAGTAAAAAATTATTTTTTGAATAATTTACTATAGAAAAGGCAATCCCTGGCGCACTTAAAATTTGCGATAGTAAAAAATTATTTTTTGAATAATTTACTGTGGAAAAGACAATCCCTGGGATATTTTAAATTTGCGACAGTAAAAAATTATTTTTTGAATAATTTACTATAGAAAAGGCAATCCCTGGCGCCATTAAAATTTGCGACAGTTGAAAATTATTTTGTGAGAAATTTACTATAGAAAAGGCAATCCCTGGGATATTTAAAATTTGCGACAGTAAAAAATTATTTTTTGAATAATTTACTATAGAAAAGGCAATCCCTGGCGCCATTAAAATTTGCGACAGTTGAAAATTATTTTTTGAATAATTTACTGTGGAAAAGGCAATCCCTGGGATATTTTAAATTTGCGACAGTAAAAAATTATTTTGTGAGAAATTTACTATAGAAAAGGCAATCCCTGGGATATTTAAAATTTGCGACAGTTGAAAATTATTTTTTGAATAATTTACTATAGAAAAGGCAATCCCTGGCGTAATTAAAATTTGCGACAGTTGAAAATTATTTTGTGAGAAATTTACTATAGAAAAGGCAATCCCTGGCGTAATTAAAATTTGCGATAGTAAAAAATTATTTTTTGAATAATTTACTGTGGAAAAGGCAATCCCTGGGATATTTTAAATTTGCGACAGTAAAAAATTATTTTTTGAATTATTTACTATAGAAAAGGCAATCCCTGGCGCCATTAAAATTTGCGACAGTTGAAAATTATTTTCTGAGAAATTTACTATAGAAAAGGCAATCCCTGGGATATTTAAAATTTGCGACAGTAAAAAATTATTTTTTGAATTATTTACTATAGAAAAGGCAATCCCTGGCGTAATTAAAATTTGCGACAGTAGAAAATTATTTTTTGAATAATTTACTATAGAAAAGGCAATCCCTGGCGTAATTAAAATTTGCGACAGTAGAAAATTATTTTTTGAATAATTTACTGTGGAAAAGGCAATCCCTGGGATATTTAAAATTTGCGACAGTAAAAAATTATTTTTTGAATAATTTACTATAGAAAAGGCAATCCCTGGCGCCATTAAAATTTGCGACAGTTGAAAATTATTTTGTGAGAAATTTACTATAGAAAAGGCAATCCCTGGCGTAATTAAAATTTGCGACAGTAGAAAATTATTTTTTGAATAATTTACTGTGGAAAAGGCAATCCCTGGGATATTTTAAATTTGCGACAGTAAAAAATTATTTTTTGAATTATTTACTATAGAAAAGGCAATCCCTGGCGCCATTAAAATTTGCGACAGTTGAAAATTATTTTGTGAGAAATTTACTATAGAAAAGGCAATCCCTGGCGCCATTAAAATTTGCGACAGTTGAAAATTATTTTTTGAATAATTTACTATAGAAAAGGCAATCCCTGGCGTAATTAAAATTTGCGACAGTTGAAAATTATTTTTTGAATAATTTACTATAGAAAAGGCAATCCCTGGCGTAATTAAAATTTGAGACAGTAAAAAATTATTTTTTGAATAATTTACTATAGAAAAGGCAATCCCTGGCGCCATTAAAATTTGCGACAGTAAAAAATTATTTTGTGAGAAATTTACTATAGAAAAGGCAATCCCTGGCGCCATTAAAATTTGCGACAGTTGAAAATTATTTTTTGAATAATTTACTATAGAAAAGGCAATCCCTGGCGTAATTAAAATTTGCGACAGTTGAAAATTATTTTTTGAATAATTTACTATAGAAAAGGCAATCCCTGGCGTAATTAAAATTTGCGACAGTAGAAAATTATTTTTTGAATAATTTACTGTGGAAAAGGCAATCCCTGGGATATTTTAAATTTGCGACAGTAAAAAATTATTTTTTGAATAATTTACTATAGAAAAGGCAATCCCTGGCGTAATTAAAACTTGCGATAGTAAAAAATTATTTTTTGAATAATTTACTATAGAAAAGGCAATCCCTGGCGCCATTAAAATTTGCGACAGTTGAAAATTATTTTGTGAGAAATTTACTATAGAAAAGGCAATCCCTGGCGCACTTAAAATTTGCGATAGTAAAAAATTATTTTTTGAATAATTTACTATAGAAAAGGCAATCCCTGGCGTAATTAAAATTTGCGACAGTAGAAAATTATTTTTTGAATAATTTACTGTGGAAAAGGCAATCCCTGGGATATTTAAAATTTGCGACAGTAAAAAATTATTTTTTGAATAATTTACTATAGAAAAGGCAATCCCTGGCGTAATTAAAACTTGCGATAGTAAAAAATTATTTTTTGAATAATTTACTATAGAAAAGGCAATCCCTGGCGCACTTAAAATTTGCGATAGTAAAAAATTATTTTTTGAATAATTTACTGTGGAAAAGGCAATCCCTGGGATATTTTAAATTTGCGACAGTAAAAAATTATTTTTTGAATAATTTACTATAGAAAAGGCAATCCCTGGCGCCATTAAAATTTGCGACAGTTGAAAATTATTTTGTGAGAAATTTACTATAGAAAAGGCAATCCCTGGGATATTTAAAATTTGCGACAGTAAAAAATTATTTTTTGAATAATTTACTATAGAAAAGGCAATCCCTGGCGCCATTAAAATTTGCGACAGTTGAAAATTATTTTTTGAATAATTTACTGTGGAAAAGGCAATCCCTGGGATATTTTAAATTTGCGACAGTAGAAAATTATTTTTTGAATAATTTACTGTGGAAAAGGCAATCCCTGGGATATTTAAAATTTGCGACAGTAAAAAATTATTTTTTGAATAATTTACTATAGAAAAGGCAATCCCTGGCGTAATTAAAACTTGCGATAGTAAAAAATTATTTTTTGAATAATTTACTATAGAAAAGGCAATCCCTGGCGCACTTAAAATTTGCGATAGTAAAAAATTATTTTTTGAATAATTTACTGTGGAAAAGGCAATCCCTGGGATATTTTAAATTTGCGACAGTAAAAAATTATTTTTTGAATTATTTACTATAGAAAAGGCAATCCCTGGCGCCATTAAAATTTGCGACAGTTGAAAATTATTTTGTGAGAAATTTACTATAGAAAAGGCAATCCCTGGGATATTTAAAATTTGCGACAGTAAAAAATTATTTTTTGAATTATTTACTATAGAAAAGGCAATCCCTGGCGTAATTAAAATTTGCGACAGTAGAAAATTATTTTTTGAATAATTTACTATAGAAAAGGCAATCCCTGGCGTAATTAAAATTTGCGACAGTAGAAAATTATTTTTTGAATAATTTACTGTGGAAAAGGCAATCCCTGGGATATTTAAAATTTGCGACAGTAAATAATTATTTTTTGAATAATTTACTATAGAAAAGGCAATCCCTGGCGCCATTAAAATTTGCGACAGTTGAAAATTATTTTGTGAGAAATTTACTATAGAAAAGGCAATCCCTGGCGTAATTAAAATTTGCGACAGTAGAAAATTATTTTTTGAATAATTTACTGTGGAAAAGGCAATCCCTGGGATATTTTAAATTTGCGACAGTAAAAAATTATTTTTTGAATTATTTACTATAGAAAAGGCAATCCCTGGCGCCATTAAAATTTGCGACAGTTGAAAATTATTTTGTGAGAAATTTACTATAGAAAAGGCAATCCCTGGGATATTTAAAATTTGCGACAGTAAAAAATTATTTTTTGAATAATTTACTATAGAAAAGGCAATCCCTGGCGCCATTAAAATTTGCGACAGTTGAAAATTATTTTTTGAATAATTTACTGTGGAAAAGGCAATCCCTGGGATATTTTAAATTTGCGACAGTAAAAAATTATTTTTTGAATAATTTACTATAGAAAAGGCAATCCCTGGCATAATTAAAACTTGCGATAGTAAAAAATTATTTTTTGAATAATTTACTATAGAAAAGGCAATCCCTGGCGCACTTAAAATTTGCGACAGTAGAAAATTATTTTTTGAATAATTTACTGTGGAAAAGGCAATCCCTGGGATATTTAAAATTTGCGACAGTAAAAAATTATTTTTTGAATAATTTACTATAGAAAAGGCAATCCCTGGCGCCATTAAAATTTGCGACAGTTGAAAATTATTTTGTGAGAAATTTACTATAGAAAAGGCAATCCCTGGGATATTTAAAATTTGCGACAGTAAAAAATTATTTTTGAATAATTTACTATAGAAAAGGCAATCCCTGGGATATTTAAAATTTGCGACAGTTGAAAATTATTTTTTGAATTATTTACTATAGAAAAGGCAATCCCTGGCGCCATTAAAATTTGCGACAGTTGAAAATTATTTTGTGAGAAATTTACTATAGAAAAGGCAATCCCTGGCGCACTTAAAATTTGCGATAGTAAAAAATTATTTTTTGAATAATTTACTATAGAAAAGGCAATCCCTGGCGTAATTAAAATTTGCGACAGTTGAAAATTATTTTGTGAGAAATTTACTATAGAAAAGGCAATCCCTGGGATATTTAAAATTTGCGACAGTAAAAAATTATTTTTGAATAATTTACTATAGAAAAGGCAATCCCTGGGATATTTAAAATTTGCGACAGTAAAAAATTATTTTTGAATAATTTACTATAGAAAAGGCAATCCCTGGCGTAATTAAAATTTGCGACAGTAGAAAATTATTTTTTGAATAATTTACTATAGAGAAGGCAATCCCTGGCGTAATTAAAATTTGCGACAGTTGAAAATTATTTTTTGAATAATTTACTATAGAAAAGGCAATCCCTGGCGCCATTAAAATTTGCGACAGTAGAAAATTATTTTTTGAATAATTTACTATAGAAAAGGCAATCCCTGGGATATTTAAAATTTGCGACAGTAAAAAATTATTTTTTGAATAATTTACTGTGGAAAAGGCAATCCCTGGCGCACTTAAAATTTGCGATAGTAAAAAATTATTTTTTGAATAATTTACTATAGAAAAGGCAATCCCTGGCGTAATTAAAATTTGCGACAGTAGAAAATTATTTTTTGAATAATTTACTATAGAAAAGGCAATCCCTGGGATATTTAAAATTTGCGACAGTAAAAAATTATTTTTTGAATAATTTACTGTGGAAAAGGCAATCCCTGGCGCACTTAAAATTTGCGATAGTAAAAAATTATTTTTTGAATAATTTACTATAGAAAAGGCAATCCCTGGCGCCATTAAAATTTGCGACAGTTGAAAATTATTTTTTGAATTATTTACTATAGAAAAGGCAATCCCTGGCGTAATTAAAATTTGCGATAGTAAAAAATTATTTTTTGAATAATTTACTATAGAAAAGGCAATCCCTGGCGTAATTAAAATTTGCGACAGTAGAAAAATATTTTTTGAATAATTTACTATAGAAAAGGCAATCCCTGGCGCCATTAAAATTTGCGACAGTTGAAAATTATTTTGTGAGAAATTTACTATAGAAAAGGCAATCCCTGGCGCACTTAAAATTTGCGATAGTAAAAAATTATTTTTTGAATAATTTACTATAGAAAAGGCAATCCCTGGCGTAATTAAAATTTGCGACAGTAGAAAATTATTTTTTGAATAATTTACTGTGGAAAAGGCAATCCCTGGGATATTTAAAATTTGCGACAGTAAAAAATTATTTTTTGAATAATTTACTATAGAAAAGGCAATCCCTGGCGTAATTAAAATTTGCGACAGTAGAAAATTATTTTTTGAATAATTTACTATAGAAAAGGCAATCCCTGGCGCCATTAAAATTTGCGACAGTTGAAAATTATTTTGTGAGAAATTTACTATAGAAAAGGCAA
>CAWVNZ010001757.1:15000-20757 GCA_963930735.1 Dioctria linearis | reverse complement strand
TTTAGAAAAAAAAAAAAAAAATTTGAGAAAAAAAAAAAAAAAAAAAATTGAGAAAAAAAAAAAAAAAAAAAATTGAGAAAAAAAAATTTTTGAAAAAAAAAAAAATTTTGAATTAGCAAAAAAAAAAAAAAAAAAATTTGAAAAAAAAAAATCAGAAA
Source organism: Dioctria linearis (assembly GCA_963930735.1). Classification (NCBI taxonomy): domain Eukaryota; kingdom Metazoa; phylum Arthropoda; class Insecta; order Diptera; family Asilidae; genus Dioctria; species Dioctria linearis. The sequence continues at coordinate 20,599 of CAWVNZ010001757.1, read as the reverse complement.
AAAAAAAAAAAAAATTGAGAAAAAAAAAAAATTAGAAAAAAAAAAAAAAAATTTGAGAAAAAAAAAAAAAAAAAAAAAAATTTGAGAAAAAAAATTTGAGAAAAAAAAAATTGAGAAAAAAAATTTGAGAAAAAAAAAAAAAAAAAAACTCTGAATTAGCAAAAAAAAAAAATTTGAGAAAAAAAATTTGAGAAAGAAAAAAAAAAATCTGAGAAAAAAAAAAAAAAAATTTGAGAAAAAAAAAAAAAAAAAAAAAAAAAAAAATTGAGAAAAATAAATTCGAGAAAAAAATAAAAAAAAAATCTGAATTAGCAAAAAAAAAAAAAAATTTGAGAAAAAAAAAAAAAAATAAATAAAATAAATTTGAAAAAAAAATTGAATTAGCAAAAAAAAAAAAAATTTTTTGAGAAAAAAAAAAAATCTGAATTAGCAAAAAAAAAAATTTGAGAAAAAAAAAAATTTGAGAAAAAAAAAAAATCTGAAAAAAAAAATTGAGAAAAAAAATTGAGAAAAATAAATTCGAGAAAAAAAAAAATTTGAGAAAAAAAAAAAATCTGAATTAGCAAAAAATTTGAAAAAAAAAATTTGAGAGAAAAAAAAAAAAAAATTTTTTTGAGGAAAAAAAAACAAAAATTTGAAAAAAAAAAAAATTTGAGAAAAAAAAATTTGAGAAAAAAAAAAATTTTGAATTAGCAAAAAATTTGAGAAAAAAAAAATCAGAAAAAAAAAAAAAAAAAAAATTTGAGAAAAAAAAAAATAAGAAAATTGAGAAAAAAAAAAAAAAAAAAAAATTTGAGAAAAAAAAAATCAAAAAAAAAAAAAAAAAAAAAAAAATTGAGAAAAAAAAAAAAAAATTTGAGAAAAAAAAAAAAAAATTTGAGAAAAAAAAAAAATTTGAAAAAAAAAAAAATTTGAGAAAAAAAATTTGAGAAAGAAAAAAAAAAAATCAGAAAAAAAAAAAAAAAAAATTTGAGAAAAAAAAAAAAAAATTGAGAAAAATAAATTCGAGAAAAAAATAAAAAAAAAAATCTGAATTAGCAAAAAAAAAAAAAAATTTGAGAAAAAAAAAAAAAAAAAAATTAAGAAAAAAAATTTGAAAAAAAAAAAAAATTGAAAAAAAAAATTGAAAAAAAAATTTGAGAAAAAAAAAATTTGAGAAAAAAAAAAAAAAAAAAAAAATTTGAAAAAAAAAATTTGAGAAAAAAAAAAAAAAAAAAAAAAAAAAAAAAAAAAATTGAGAAAAAAAATTGAGAAAAAAAATTTTGAGAAAAAAAAAAAAAAAAAAATTTGAGAAAAAAAAATTTTTGAGAAAAAAAAAAAAAAAAATATGAATTAGCAAAAAAATTTGAGAAAAAAAAAAAAAAAAAAAAAAAGAAAAAAAAAAATTTGAGAAAAAAAAATTTTTTGAGAAAAAAAAAAAAAAAATCTGAATTAGCAAAAAAAAAAAAAAAAAATTTGAGAAAAAAAAAAAATTTGAGAAAAAAAAAAAAAAATTGAGAAAAAAAATTTTAGAAAAAAAATTTGAGAAAAAAAAAAATTTGAGAAAAAAAATTTGAGAAAAAAAAAATTGAGAAAAAAAAAATTTGAGAAAAAAAAAAAAAAAAATTTGAGAAAAAAAAAAAAAAAAAATTGAGAAAAAAAAAAAAAAATTGAGAAAAAAAAAAAATTTGAGAAAAAAATTTGAGAAAAAAAAAATTGAGAAAAAAAAAAAAAAAAAAAAAAAAAAAAATTGAGAAAAAAAAAAAAAAAATTTGAGAAAAAAAAAAAAAAATTTGAGAAAAAAAAAAAAAACAAAAAAAAAAAAAAAAAAAAAAATTTGAGAAAAAAATAAAAATCTGAATTAGCAAAAAAAAATTTGAGAAAAAAAAATCTGAAAAAAAAATTGAGAAAAAAAAATTTGAGAAAAAAAAAAAATTTGAGAAAAAAAAAAATTTGAGAAAAAAAATTTGAGAAAAAAAAAATTTGAGAAAAAAAAAAAAAAAAAAATTTGAAAAAAAAAAAATTTGAGAAAAAAAAAAATTTGAGAAAAAAAAAATTTGAATTAGCAAAAAAAAAAATTTGAGAAAAAAAAAAGAAAAAAAAAATTTAAGAAAAAAAATTTGAGAAAAAAAAAATTGAAAAAAAAAAATTTGAGAAAAAAAAAATTTGAGAAAAAAAAATTTGAGAAAAAAAAAAATTTGAGAAAAAAAAATTTGAGAGAAAAAAAAAATTTGAGAAAAAAAAAATTTTTGAGAAAAAAAAAAAAAAAAATTTTTTTGCGGAAAAAAAACAAAATTTGAAAAAAAAAAAAAAAATAAATTGAGAAAAAAAAAAAAAAAATTAAAAAAAAAAATTTGAGAAAAAAATTTTTTTTTTGAATTAGCAAAAAAAAAAAAAAAAAAAATTTGAGAAAAAAAAATCAAAAAAAAAAAAAAATAAAAATTAGAAAAAAAAAAAAAAAAAAAATTTGAGAAAAAAAAAAAAAAAAAAATTTGAGAAAAAAAAAAATAAGAAAATTGAGAAAAAAAAAAAAAAAAATTTAAGAAAAAAAATTTGAAGAAAAAAAAAAAAAATTGAAAAAAAAAAATTTGAGAAAAAAAAAATTTGAGAAAAAAAAAAAATTTGATAAAAAAAAAAAAAAAAAAAATTTGAGAAAAAAAAAAAAAAAAATAAATAACTGAGAAAAAAAAATCTGAATTAGCAAAAAAAAAAAAAATAAATTTGAGAAAAAAAAAATAAATTTGAAAAAAAAAAAAAAATTTGAATTAGCAAAAAAAAAATTTGAGAAAAAAAAAAAAAAAAAAAAAAAAAAAAAAATTAAGAAAAAAAATTTGAGAAAAAAAAATTGAAAAAAAAATTTGAGAAAAAAAAAATTTGAGAAAAAAAAAAAAAAAAAAAATTTGAGAAAAAAAAAAAAAATTTGAAAAAAAAAAAATAAATAAATTGAGAAAAAAATTTTAGAAAAAAAAAAATTTGAGAAAAAAAAAATTTGAGAAAAAAAAAATTGAGAAAAAAAAATTTGAGAAAAAAAAAAAAAAAATTTGAGAAAAAAAAAAAAAAAAAATTTGAAAAAAAAAAAAAAAAATTGAGAAAAAAAATTTTAGAAAAAAAAAAATTTGAGAAAAAAAAAATTTGAGAAAAAAAAAAAAAAATTTGAGAAAAAAAAAAAAAAAAAAAAAAAAAAAAAAAAATTTTTGAGAAAAAAAAAAATTTTTGAGAAAAAAAAAAATCTGAATTAGCAAAAAAAAATTTGAGAAAAACAAAATCTGAAAAAAAAAAAAAAAATTGAGAAAAAAAAAATTTGAGAAAAAAAAAAAATTTGAGAAAAAAAAAATTAATTTGAGAAAAAAAAAAAATTGAGAAAAAAAATTTGAGAAAAAAAAATTTGAGAAAAAAAAAAAAAAAAAAATTTGAGAAAAAAAAATAAATTTGAAAAAAAAAAAAATTTGAATTAGCAAAAAAAAAAGTTTGAGAAAAAAAAAAAAAAAAAAAAAAAAAAAAAATTAAGAAAAAAAATTTGAGAAAAAAAAAATTGAAAAAAAAAATTTGAGAAAAAAAAAATTTGAGAAAAAAAAAAAAAAAAAAAAAAAAATTTGAGAAAAAAAAAAAAAAAAATTTGAAAAAAAAAAAAAAAAAAAATTTGAGGAAAAAAAAAAAAAAAAAAAAATTTGAGAAAAAAAAAATTTAGAAAAAAAAAAAAAAAAAAATTTGAAAAAAAAAAAAAAAAAATTGAGAAAAAAAATTTTAGAAAAAAAAAAATTTGAGAAAAAAAAATTTGAGAAAAAAAATTGAGAAAAAAAAAATTGAGAAAAAAAAAAAATTTGAGAAAAAAAAAAAATAAAAAAAAAAAAAAAAAAAATTTGAGAAAAATTTGAGAAAAAATTTGAGAAAAAAAAAAAAAAAATTTGAGAAAAAAAAAATTTTTTGAGAAAAAAAAAAAATCTGGATTAGCAAAAAAAAAAATTTGAGAAAAAAAAAAATTTGAGAAAAAAAAAAAAAATCTGAAAAAAAAAAAAAAAATTTGAGAAAAAAAAAAAATGAGAAAAAAAAATTGAGAAAAATAAATTCGAGAAAAAAAAAAAAATTTGAGAAAAAAAAAAAAATTTGAGAAAAAAAAAATTAATTTGAGAAAAAAAAAAAATCTGAATTAGCAAAAAATTTGAAAAAAAAAAATTTGAGAAAAAAAAAATTGAGAAAAAAAAAATTTTTGAGAAAAAAAAAAAATAAATTTTTTTTTGAGGAAAAAAAAACAAAAATTTGAAAAAAAAAAAAAAAATTAAAAAAAAAAATTTGAGAAAAAAAAAATTTTTTTTTGAATTAACAAAAAAAAAAAAAAAAATTTGAGAAAAAAAAAATCAGAAAAAAAAAAAAAAAATTTGAGAAAAAAAAAAAAAAATTTGAGAAAAAAAAAAATAAGAAAATTGAGAAAAAAAAAAAAAAAAAAAAAATTTGAGAAAAAAAAAATCAAAAAAAAAAAAAAAAAAAAATAATTTGAGAAAAAAAAAAAAATATTTGAGAAAAAAAATTGAGAAAAAAAATTTGAGAAAAAAAAAAAAAAATTTGAGAAAAAAAAAAAATTTGAAAAAAAAAAAAAAATTTGAATTAGCAAAAAAAAAAATTTGAGAAAAAAAAAATTGAAAAAAAAAAATTTGAGAAAAAAAAAAATTTAGAAAAAAAAAAAAAAAAAAATTTGAAAAAAAAAAAAAATTGAGAAAAAAAATTTTAGAAAAAAAAAAATTTGAGAAAAAAAAAAATTTGAGAAAAAAAAATTGAGAAAAAAAAAATTGAGAAAAAAAAAAAATTTGAGAAAAAAAAAAAAAAAAAAAAAATTTGAGAAAAATTTGAGAAAAAAAAAAAAAAAAAAAATTTGAGAAAAAAAAAATCTGAAAAAAAAAAAAAATTAATTCGAGAAAAAAAAAAAAATTTTGAGAAAAAAAAAAAATTTGAGAAAAAAAAAATTAATTTGAGAAAAAAAAAAAAATCTGAATTAGCAAAAAATTTGAAAAAAAAAATTTGAGAAAAAAAAAATTGAGAAAAAAAAAAAATTTTTGAGAAAAAAAAAAAAAAATTTTTTTTTGAGGAAAAAAAAACAAAAATTTGAAAAAAAAAAAAATTAAAAAAAAAAATTTGAGAAAAAAAAAAAATTTTTGAATTAGCAAAAAAAAAAAAAAAAAATTTGAGAAAAAAAAAATCAGAAAAAAAAAAAAAAAAAAAAATTTGAGAAAAAAAAAATAAGAAAATTGAGAAAAAAAAAAAAAAAAAAATTTGAGAAAAAAAAAAATCAAAAAAAAAAAAAAAAAAATAATTTGAGAAAAAAAAAAAATTTGAGAAAAAAAATTGAGAAAAAAAATTTGAGAAAAAAAAAAAAAAATTTGAGAAAAAAAAAAATTTGAAAAAAAAAAAAACTGAATTAGCAAAAAAAAAAAATTTGAGAAAAAAAATTTGAGCAAGAAAAAAAAAAAATCTGAGAAAAAAAAAAAAAAAATTTGAGAAAAAAAAAAAAAATTGAGAAAAATAAATTCGAGAAAAAAATAAAAAAAAAATCTGAATTAGCAAAAAAAAAAAAAAATTTGAGAAAAAAAAAAAAAAAAAATAAAATAAATTTGAAAAAAAAATTGAA
>CAWVNZ010001757.1:0-5000 GCA_963930735.1 Dioctria linearis | reverse complement strand
ATTTGAAAAAAAAAATTGAAAAAAAAAAATTTGAGAAAAAAAAAATTTGAGAAAAAAAATTTGAGAAAAAAAAAAAAAAAAAAAAATTGAAAAAAAAAAAATTTGAGAAAAAAAAAATTTGAGAAAAAAAATTTGAGAAAAAAAACAAAATTGAATTAGCAAAAAAAAAATTTGAGAAAAAAAAAGAAAAAAAAAAAAATTTAAGAAAAAAAATTTGAGAAAAAAAAAAACGAAAAAAAAAAATTTGAGAAAAAAAAAATTTGAGAAAAAAAAAAATTTGAGAAAAAAAAAAAAATAAATAAATTTGAGAAAAAAAAAATCTGAATTAGCAAAAAAAAAAAAAAAAAATTTGAGAAAAAAAAAAAAATTTTAATTAGCAAAAAAAAAAATTTGCGAAAAAAAAAAAAAAAAATTTGAGAAAAAAAAAAAAAAAAGAAAAAAAAAATTTGAGAAAAAAAAAATTTTGAGAAAAAAAAAAAAATAAAAAAATTGAGAAAAAAAAATTTTTGAGAAAAAAAAAAAAAAAATTTTTGAGGAAAAAAAACAAAAATTTGAAAAAAAAAAAAAAAAAATTAAAAAAAAAAATTTGAGAAAAAAAAAAATTTTTGAATTAGCAAAAAAAAAAAAAAAATTTGAGAAAAAAAAAAAAAAAAAAAAAAATTTGAAAAAAAAAAAATTAGAAAAAAAAAAAAAAAAAAAAATTTGAAAAAAAAAAAAAATAAGAAAATTGAAAAAAAAAAAAAAAAAAAAAAAAAAAAAAAAAAAAAAAAAAAAAAAAAAAAAAAAAAAAAAAAAAAAAAAAAATTTAGAAAAAAAATTTGAGAAAAAAAAATTGAGAAAAAAATTTGAGAAAAAAAAAATTTGAGAAAAAAAAAATTTGAAAAAAAAAAAAATTTGAGAAAAAAAAAATTAAAAAAAAAAATTTGAGAAAAAAAAAAAATTTTGAATTAGCAAAAAAATTTGAGAAAAAAAAAAATCAGAAAAAAAAAAAAAAAAAATTTGAGAAAAAAAAAAAAAAAAATTGAGAAAAAAAAAATTGAGAAAAAAAATTTGAGAAAAAAAAATTTGAGAAAAAAAAAAAAAATTTGAAAAAAAAAAAAAAACTGAATTAGCAAAAAAAAAAATTTGAGAAAAAAAATTTGAGAAAGAAAAAAAAAAATCTGAGAAAAAAAAAAAAAAAATTGAGAAAAAAAAAAAAAAAAAAAAAAAAAATTGAGAAAAATAAATTCGAGAAAAAAATAAAAAAAAAATCTGAATTAGCAAAAAAAAAAAAAAAATTTGAGAAAAAAAAAAAAATAAATAAAATAAATTTGAAAAAAAAATTGAATTAGCAAAAAAAAAAAAATTTTTGAGAAAAAAAAAAAAAATCTGAATTAGCAAAAAAAAAATTTGAGAAAAAAAAAAAATTTGAGAAAAAAAAATTGAGAAAAATAAATTCGAGAAAAAAAAAAAATTTGAGAGAAAAAAAAAAAAATTAATTTGAGAAAAAAAAAAATCTGAATTAGCAAAAAATTTGAAAAAAAAAATTTGAGAGAAAAAAAAAAATTGAGAAAAAAAAAATTTTTGAGAAAAAAAAAAAAAAAAATTTTTTTTGAGGAAAAAAAACAAAAATTTGAAAAAAAAAAATAAAAAATTGAGAAAAAAAAAAAATTAAAAAAAAAAATTTGAGAAAAAAAAAAATTTGAGAGAAAAAAAAAAAATTAATTTGAGAAAAAAAAAAAATCTGAATTAGCAAAAAATTTGAAAAAAAAAATTTGAGAGAAAAAAAAAATTGAGAAAAAAAAAATTTTTGAGAAAAAAAAAAAAAAAAATTTTTTTTGAGGAAAAAAAACAAAAATTTGAAAAAAAAATAAAAAATTGAGAAAAAAAAAAAAATTAAAAAAAAAAATTTGAGAAAAAAAAAAAATTTTTTTGAATTAGCAAAAAAAAAAAAAAAAAAATTTGAGAAAAAAAAATCAAAAAAAAAAAAAAAAAATTTGAGAAAAAAAAAAAAAAATTTGAGAAAAAAAAAATAAGAAAATTGAGAAAAAAAAAAAAAAAAAATTTGAGAAAAAAAAAAATCAAAAAAAAAAAAAAAAAAAAAATTAGAGAAAAAAAAAAAAATTTTGAGAAAAAAAATTGAGAAAAATAAATTCGAGAAAAAAAAAATTTGAGAGAAAAAAAAAAAATTAATTTGAGAAAAAAAAAATCTGAATTAGCAAAAAATTTGAAAAAAAAAATTTGAGAAAAAAAAAAAAATTTTTGAATTAGCAAAAAAAAAAAAAAAAAATTAAGAAAAAAAATTTGAGAAAAAAAAAATTGAAAAAAAAAATTTGAGAAAAAAAAAAAAAGAAAAAAAATTTGAGAAAAAAAAAAAAAAAAATTTGAGAAAAAAAAAAAAAAAAAAAAAAAAAAAAAAAAAAATTTTGAGAAAAAAAAAAAAAAATCTGAATTAGCAAAAAAAAAAATTTGAGAAAAAAAAAAAAAAATTTGAGAAAAAAAAAAAAAAAAAAAATTTGAAAAAAAAAAAAAAAATTGAGAAAAAAAATTTTAGAAAAAAAAAAATTTGAGAAAAAAAATTTGAGAAAAAAAAAAAAAATTTGAGAAAAAAAAAAAAAAATTTTAAAAAAAAAAAAAAAAAAAAAAAAAAAAAAAAAAAAAAAAATTTGAGAAAAAAAAAATTTGAGAAAAAAAATTTGAGAAAAAAAAAATTGAGAAAAAAAAAAAATTTGAGAAAAAAAAAAAAAATTTGAGAAAAAAAAAAAAAAAAAATATTTGAGAAACAAAAAAATTTTTGAGAAAAAAAAAAAAAATCTGAATTAGCAAAAAAAAATTTGAGAAAAAAAAAAAAAAATCTGAATTAGCAAAAAAAATTTGAGAAAAAAAAAAATCTGAAAAAAAAAAAAAAAAATTGAGAAAAAAAAAATTTGAGAAAAAAAAAATTGAGAAAAAAATTTGAGAAAAAAAAAAAAAAAAAAAAAAAAAGAAAAAAAAAAAATAAATAAATAAATTTGAGAAAAAAAAATCTGAATTAGCAAAAAAAAAAAAAATAAATTTGAGAAAAAAAAAATAAATTAGAAAAAAAAAAAAAAATTTGAATTAGCAAAAAAAAAAATTTGAGAAAAAAAAAATTTAAGAAAAAAAATTTGAGAAAAAAAAAATTGAAAGAAAAAATTTGAGAAAAAAAAAAAAAAAAATTTGAGAAAAAAAAAAAAAAATTTGAGAAAAAAAAAAAAAAAATTGAGAAAAAAAAAAAAAAAAAATTGAGAAAAAAAAAATTTTGAAAAAAAAAAAAAATTTTGAATTAGCAAAAAAAAAAAAAAAAAATTTGAAAAAAAAAAATCAGAAAAAAAAAAAAAAAATTTGAGAAAAAAAAAAATTAGAAAAAAAAAAAAAAAAAAAAAAAAAAAATTTGAGAAAAAAAATTTGAGAAAAAAAAAAATTGAGAAAAAAAATTTGAGAAAAAAAAAAAAAAAATGAATTAGCAAAAAAAAAAAATTTGAGAAAAAAAATTTGAGAAAGAAAAAAAAAATCTGAGAAAAAGAAAAAAAAAAAAAATTTGAGAAAAAAAAAAAAAAAAAAAAATTGAGAAAAATAAATTCGAGAAAAAAATAAAAAAAAAATCTGAATTAGCAAAAAAAAAAAAAATTTGAGAAAAAAAAAAAAAAAAAAAAAAAAAAAATTTTTGAGAAAAAAAAAAAAAATATGAATTAGCAAAAAAATTTGAGAAAAAAAAAAAAAAAAAAAAAAAAAAGAAAAAAAAAATTTGAGAAAAAAAAAATTTTTGAGAAAAAAATCTGAATTAGCAAAAAAAAAAAAAAAAAATTGAGAAAAAAAAAAAATTTGAGAAAAAAAAAAAATTGAGAAAAAAAATTGAGAAAAAAAAAAAAAAAATTTGAGAAAAAAAAAAAAAAAAAAGAAAAAAAAATTTTTGAGAAAAAAAAAAAAAAAATATGAATTAGCAAAAAAATTTGAGAAAAAAAAAAAAAAAAAAAAAAAAGAAAAAAAAAATTTGAGAAAAAAAAAATTTTTGAGAAAAAAATCTGAATTAGCAAAAAAAAAAAAAAAAAAATTGAGAAAAAAAAAATTGAGAAAAAAAAAAATTGAGAAAAAAATTTTAGAAAAAAATTTGAGAAAAAAAAAAATTTGAGAAAAAAAAAATTTTTTGAGAAAAAAAAAAAAAAATCTGAATTAGCAAAAAAAAAATTTGAGAAAAAAAAAAAAAAATATGAAAAAAAAAAAAAAAAAAAAATTGAGAAAAATAAATTCGAGAAAAAAAAAATTTGAGAAAAAAAAATTAATTTGAGAAAAAAAAAAAAAAATCTGAATTAGCAAAAAATTTGAAAAAAAAAAATTTGAGAGAAAAAAAAAATTGAGAAAAAAAAAATTTTTGAGAAAAAAAAAAAATTTTTTTTGAGGAAAAAAAACAAAAATTTGAAAAAAAAAAAAAAAAAATTAAAAAAAAAAATTTGAGAAAAAAAAAAATTTTTTTGAATTAGCAAAAAAAAAAAAAAAATTTGAGAAAAAAAAAAAAAAAAAAAAAATTTGAGAAAAAAAAAATTAGAAAAAAAAAAAAAAAAAATTTGAGAAAAAAAAAATAAGAAAATTGAAAAAAAAAAAAAAAAAAAAAAAAAAAAAAAAAAAAAAAAAAAATTTTGAGAAAAAAAATTTGAGAAAAAAAAAATTGAGAAAAAAAATTTGAGAAAAAAAAAATTTGAGAAAAAAAAAAAAATTTGAAAAAAAAAAAAAAAATTTGAGAAAAAAAAAAAATTAAATTTGAAAAAAAAAAAAAAATTTGAATTAGCAAAAAAAAAAATTTGAGAAAAAAAAAATTTAAGAAAAAAAATTTGAAAAAAAAAATTGAAAAAAAAAATTTGAGAAAAAAAAAATTTGAGAAAAAAAATTTGAGAAAAAAAAAAAAAAAAAAAAATTGAAAAAAAAAAAATTTGAGAAAAAAAAAATTTGAGAAAAAAAATTTGAGAAAAAAAACAAAATTGAATTAGCAAAAAAAAAATTTGAGA